>JAOTOM010004619.1:140000-290000 GCA_034440615.1 Ashinkailepas kermadecensis | reverse complement strand
AGACTAGCGACTCACATACTCCACACGAAGGACAGACTAGCGACTCACATACTCCACACGAAGGACAGACTGACGACTCACATACTCCACACGAAGGACAGACTGGCGACTCATATACTCCACACGAAGGACAGACTGACGACTCACATACTCCACACGAAGGACAGACTAGCGACTCACATACTCCACACGAAGGACAGACTAGCGACTCACATACTCCACACGAAGGACAGACTGACGACTCACATACTCCACACGAAGACAGACTGGCGACTCAATCTCCACACGAAGGACAGACTGACGACTCACATACTCCACACGAAGGACAGACTAGCGACTCACATACTCCACACGAAGGACAGACTAGCGACTCACATACTCCACACGAAGGACAGACTGGCGACTCACATACTCCACACGAAGGACAGACTGGCGACTCACATACTCCACACGAAGGACAGACTAGCGACTCACATACTCCACACGAAGGACAGACTAGCGACTCACATACTCCACACGAAGGACAGACTAGCGACTAACATACTCCGCACGAAGGACAGATCCGTGACTCACATACTTTACACGAAGGACAGACTTGTGACTCACATACTCCACACGAAGAACAGACTATCGACTCACATACTCCACACGAAGGACAGACTGGTGACTCACATACTCCACACGAAGGACAGATCCGTGACTCACATACTCCACACGAAGGACAGACTTGTGACTCACATACTCCGCACGAAGGATAGACTGGCGACTCACATACTCCACACGAAGAACAGACTGGCGACTCACATACTCCACACGAAGGACAGACTGACGACTCACATACTCCACAAGAAGGACAGACTGGCGACTCACATACTCCACACGAAGGACAGACTAGCGACTGACATACTCCACACGAAGGACAGACTGGCGACTCACATACTCCACACGAAGGACAGACTGGCGACTCACATACTCCACACGAAGGACAGATCCGTGACTCACATACTCCACGCGAAGGACAGACTTGTGACTCACATACTCCGCACGAAGGACAGACCCGTGACTCACATGCTCCGCACGAAGGACATATACGTGACTCACATACACCTCACGAAGGACAGACCCGTGACTCACATGCTCCGCACGAAGGACAGATCCGTGACTCACATACACCTCACGAAGGACAGACTCGCGACTCGCCGACTCTGGCCGCGGGACAGACTCGCGACTCGCCGACTCTGGCCGCGGGACAGACTCGTGACTCGCCGACTCTGGCCGCGGGACAGACTCGTGACTCGCCGACTCTGGCCGCGGGACAGACTCGTGACTCGCCGACTCTGGCCGCGGGACAGACTGGCGACTCGCCGACTCTGGCCGCGGGACAGACTCTGCCGACTCTGGCCGCGGGACAGACTCGTGACTCGCCGACTCTGGCCGCGGGACAGACTCGTGACTCGCCGACTCTGGCCGCGGGACAGACTCGTGACTCGCCGACTCTGGCCGCGGGACAGACTCGTGACTCACTGGATTTTGCCAGCACTGCCAGAGTCACCAATTCGGCCATGAATTGAGAATGGAAATCTGTCCTTAGATTTTAGGGGAGTGGGTCCACAATGCATTATGGGCCCAGAATATCTATTGTGAGTTATATGTAGACCCATTGCCCAATGTCAAATTTACCTCGAGCTGGAAGTGCAGAACCCCAACTCTGCCTCCCCCTCCTCAGGAGCCCACACCCAATGTTTCGACAACACTCAAACTCCCCGAACACACCAGGAAAGCGAGCTCCCGGATGAGACAAGAAGAGCACAAATTCACTGGAAAAGCTTTTCATTTTATGTAGTTAACGAGTGTAGTAGGCTTTCTTGTGATGGACAAAGGTCGCAAGTGAATCAATGGTACCGATACATTGCGTTAACAACACGGGGTATCAAGCATCACGTGCGATCGTTGGCGTGAGAGCCGAAGGTTACGAAGACGAGACTGGACACTACAGGCTGCGATGGAATCCGTTCGGCCGGGACCTCTGCACACAACTGGCAAAAGGCACATCTGCGAGCAAAAACACAGCACGGCTGTCTCAGACATCGTTGTGAATTGGGTGCACCGTTTCGGACCCGTACCTTCGGTGCAGCGAGCGCCCATGAACGACGTGAGTGTGCAGTCGCACGTGAATGAGTTCCAGTCCTGCTTGCAAACGCCGGCGTTCTTGCACGAGTCGGCTGTACAGCGTATGTCGAACCCTGCCGGAACGGACCGCGTCACGGTGGGAACGATAACGACTCGGACCGCAGTCTCGACTGGGGTTCAGACCACAGTCCACACCTGAGTCCAGAACTGTGATTATCACAGCCTGTCTCATCACAGCATCGATACATACACCATATCTACAATCTCCATATCGATATATCGATACAATCTCTGCATTGATTTCGGCCGATGAAATCTCACATCAAAGCTAGTACGGACTGGTTCCTTTTGCGGCTATTGTTGTCTCATCATGTCAACCGATCATGGGCATTCGATGAACAACGAACCAGATATATATGTTTCGAACCAGTTGATTTTTGTTCAATATGCAAATTGCTTCCCATGTTGGGGCACGAGGAAAAACAGGATGTGGCAATTTCATCAGCATTGCTCGGCCTTGAAGGGCCTCACATCCGGTGCTACCCAGCCGAACATAGCTGACAGCTACACAGCAGCGGCGAGCGGTGCAGAAGCTCGGCCGAAACAGCACTGGCATGTAGCGCCGGCCACAGTTTTAATACGGCATGTCGAAAGATGAGCTATTCTACCAAGGGAGCGGGAACGCAGGCAGACGGGGCAGCACTCTCAACCAATCATTGGCCCTATGAATGTTACTCAGGAAAAATTCGCTTGCAAAAGGCTCTTGCCCCCCCCCCACGTTTGGACAGTTACCATACCGATGCTCCCTACTTCTACACTCTGGCTCGCCTCACTTCCAGCTAGCTTATACGGAGTGGGCGGACGTTGGTTGGGTGACGGCAGGCGCGGTCGGTGATCAGCGCAGTGGCGAGCTGCAGTGTGCTGGTGATCAGAGCAGTGGCGAGCTGCAGTGTGCTGGTGATCAGAGCAGTGGCGAGCTGCAGTGTGCTGGTGATCAGCGCAGTGGCGAGCTGCAGTGTGCTGGTGATCAGCGCAGTGGCGAGCTGCAGTGTGCTGGTGATCAGAGCAGTGGCGAGCTGCAGTGTGCTGGTGATCAGAGCAGTGGCGAGCTGCAGTGTGCTGGTGATCAGCGCAGTGGCGAGCTGCAGTGTGCTGGTGATCAGCGCAGTGGCGAGCTGCAGTGTGCTGGTGATCAGCGCAGTGGCGAGCTGCAGTGTGCTGGTGATCAGAGCAGTGGCGAGCTGCAGTGTGCTGGTGATCAGAGCAGTGGCGAGCTGCAGTGTTCTGGTGATCAGCGCAGTGGCGAGCTGCAGTGTGCTGGTGGTCAGAGCAGTGGCGAGCTGCAGTGTGCTGGTGATCAGAGCAGTGGCGAGCTGCAGTGTGCTGGTGATCAGCGCAGTGGCGAGCTGCAGTGTGCTGGTGATCAGAGCAGTGGCGAGCTGCAGTGTGCTGGTGATCAGAGCAGTGGCGAGCTGCAGTGTGCTGGTGGTCAGAGCAGGCTCACCGATACAGCCAGGCACCACTGTCGGGCTGGGGATGACGGCACCCCGCACCAGGTCGGGCGTCTCGCCACCGCCCAGCAGCACACTGGCCAGACACCCCTTGTAGCCGTAGCGGGACTCGACCTCGGACGGCAGCCGGCCATATAGCTCGTCCGGTACACCGCCTGCGACACAGGTATGGTTCAGTACACTTCCTGCCGCACAGGCATGGTTCAGTACTCTTCCTGCGGCACAGGCATGGTTCAGTACACTGCATGCGGCACAGGCATGGTCAGGAGCACTGCCTGCCCACAGGCATGGTTCATCCTTCCAGCGGCACAGGCATGGTTCAGTAGATGCGATAGGCATGGTCAGGAGCACCGCCTGCGACACAGACTTAGTGAGATACACCGCCTGCGACACAGGCATGGTCCAGTACACTGTCTGCGGCACAGGGGTAGTCAGAAGCACCGCCTGCGACACAGGGTTAGTGATGTACACCGCCTGCGACACAGGGTTAGTGATGTACACCGCCTGCGACACAGGGTTAATGATGTGCACCGCCTGCGACACAGGGTTAGTGATGTACACCGCCTGCGAAACACAGGGACGGTCAGAAACTCCGCATAGGGTACACGATTAGTGAGGTACACCTCATCACAGCACAGGGGTAGTTGTCCGGCACACCACTCTACGACATTGAGATAGGTGTACGGCACACCGTCCGCGACATATATATAGTTGTCCGGCACACCGCCCTGCGACATAGGGATAGCTGTCCGACACACCGCCCTGCGACATCAGACATATTGTGACGTGCATAAGACAGTCATACGACACAACATCTGATGCTTAGCATCTCAGGAGGAGCTGCTCGAGGAATGATAAAATTGGATTCCCACCGGGCTATCTGAACCGAAGAACAAGCGGTCTCCCTTTCTTTGGACATTTTGTTTGGCGGATTATAGAACTCCATAAGAGTAATCTGGCCTGAAGTTTTCACTGTTTTGCTACATCTAGTTCATCACCACAGCACAATGGATTCTTTCGTAATGCTACGGAATTGACTGTGTCAACCTAGGTACGACTCTTATGCGCCCAACATTCCGTTTGCATCTCTTCCCATGCCTCTCATAGCAGCTCCAGCTATGAGCGGTAGCACCAAACACTTGCATGCATGCATCACAATGTCTAATTTTTCCAAGGTCAGTCACGCTCTTCCTAAACAGCCGTGTCCCATGGTCCTCGTCCCATGGCCGTGGCCGACCCAGGCAGCCACAGCGTCCAACATACCGACATGGAGCATACTCTGCAGGTTAAGGTTGTCACATCGTCCAACATACCAACGTAAAGCAGACTCTGCAGGTTAAGGTTGTCACATAGTACAACGTACCTACGTATAGCAGACTCTGCAGGTTAAAGTTGCCACAGCGTCCAACGTTACCGACATAGAACAGACCCTGCAGATCAAGGTTGTCATAGCGTCCAACGTCCCGACATAGAGCAGACCCTGCAGATCAAGGCACACCTTATTTAAAAATAAAAACCTTGAAAATAAAGGTTGTCATAGCGTCCAACGTCCCGACATAGAGCAGACCTTGCAGATCAAGGCTGTCGCAGCGTACAACGTACCGACATAGAGCAGACCCTGCAGGTCAAGGTTGTCGTTGCGGCCCAAGCTCTTGATGGTGGCCTCGTGCTGGTCGACCATAAGCGTGATCGTGCGCGTGTTGGGCTGCGCGATGGTGACGGCGTGCCACTGGTTGTCGTTGAGCGTGCTGTGGTGGTGGTCCATGACGTGGAAGGGGCCGTCGCCCGGGTTGAAGACGTAGCGGATGTGGCCGCCCACCAGCTCGACGGCCAGGAAGTCCTGGCCGCTGCCGTCGTTGTAGAAGAGCAGGCCGGTCGACTCGAGCGTGCGGAACTGGAAGTGGATCGAGATGGACGAGTAGGCGCGCAGCTGATGCAGCGCCACGAACGAGTAGCGCGACTGGAAGGTGATCTTGCGCCGCGGCGTTGCCGGTCGCCGGCCGAAGTGCGTCGGGCCCTGAGTGTCGTTGAGCTGCCCCTGCCGCACCAGCGCCAGCACCGCCTGTCCGTTCAGCAGGAAGTGCTGCAGCTGACCCACCAGGTTCGGAGCGCCGAACGACGTGCCCGACGTCGGCGACACGGCTCCGATGTAGAGGAACTTGGTGCGCAGAGGCGACACGCCCGTCTCCAGGTTCTCTGCGGCAGAGGAGCACGTATGTTCGATCCTGGCGCTGTACCGGTGGAGAACGGCTTGGCAGAGGAGCGTGTGTGAATGTGAGCAGAGTAGAGTAATGTCGGCTGCAGACCGATCACGGATCAGATTTTACGCTCGCCTGACGTTCGTCTCAAGCCAAGGGCAGATTCAAAGGTGGACACACAAGGGGCATGTGCCCTGACCAATAGAAAGGCGGCACCTCGCTGACTGGAAAGAAGCCTCTTTCCAAGGGCGCTGCACCCCTCCAGCCCTAACGTTTTCAGCCGAAGGCCCCTCTGAGTAAGAAAAGGCATGCCTTCAGGGCACTCGAGTGTTCCCTCTCAAAATGTTTTCCAATCAGTGGCGTACCTCCTAGAAAATAGTACCTTCCACATCCTTGAACGAAATTCCTGGATCTATCCCTGTCACAAACGGATTGAAAAGGACGACAATCGCGGACCGGGACACTCCGCCGTGGCGCTGTCCTGACGGGTGTTGGCGGTGCGTTTGTGGCGCAGTTGTGCCGTGTTTCGCCTATAGAAGTCTGACCTGACTGTAGATAACGCTAGTGTAGTGTGTATCTCGGCAGAAGGCATGGATATTGAGGATGCGCTTTTGCATGCAACACTGTATGTAGGTATCATGTTATTTCTATTTTCTAGATGTAGCGTACTTCTATGTATTTTACCTTTTCCAATGGTATTTTACTTTACAACGGGCAAAAACAACAGCATGGGTAGTTTATGTACACGCCACCCATTCCGAAAATTTTCCAACACCTGCGCCAACACTGTCCGCAGGCGATCTAGACGGACGTCAGACGGCTGCAAAAGCTGAAAATGTGCGCGGTCTGCAGCGGGCATGGGGGTGTGGGCGTGGGTACAGCTGAACGTAGAAGCAGAGTCACGGGAGAGCGGGACTCACTCAGGCTACTCACGCATATTCTACCCGAGGGCCGTGTCGTGGATGGGCGGAACCTCCAACGTGTTTCGATGCCTACGAGCCTCATCGTTCTGTGTACGGTTTATCGCACTTCATCAAAGCCACTTCAAACTAGTCTGGGGACACCAGACTGGTTTCTTTTATGCAACGTAAATTGGTGCAATGCTCAGCAAGAGGTGATCTCCGCATCCTCCCTGCCACCCCACTGGAGCTCGTAGATGGTGGCCAATGTCTTCCCGAGAGTCGCACAGCCCGGCTAAGATGCTAAGACAGGCAATGTCATACCTAAGCTGTTCTGGACGACGGACGGAACGCTGTGCAGGAACACTGAAGGTGCAAAAGTCAAAGCATGCAAAGCACTTCACGAACATAGACTGGGATGGGATCTACTTAACAGACACATATTTAGAGAGCCATCCGCAAGTGTTGGGCAGACTTGACATCAAAGGCGGAGCCATTGATCGTGCGCTCAGTATTGAGCGAGTACAGAAGTTGAGCAGGTGGTTTTCGGGACGCCGGCATCGATCCCGTCTGGAAACTTCAACACAAGAATAATTCGCTGCAGCTCTGTCGGTTGCAAATCATGCGGAACATCACATTTTCTGCGCTAATTCCTGCAGGGCGACGACCAACCGAACCGCGCACCGCTCCGGCAGGGGCGGCTGCTGGACGGCACATTTCTACGACACCATGTCGCTCCGAGAAATTGACAAAATCACCGCCTTGGGACCGTAGGTGGACGGGAGCAGGTCGTCCCCGAGACAATTGCGCAACCTCTATTACTGGACAACTCTCAAGCGCTGGGCCGGGAGCGTGCGAGCCTGTGATGGAAATTAGATTGCGCACGCAGAAGGGAATTCCGGCTGCCGGTGAAGGCAGCCTGTGATGGAAATTAGATTGCGCACGCAGCAGGGAATTCCGGCTGCCGGTGAAGGAACTTTGCGCCGGCTGCCGCCTACAGTGCGCCGTGAGGGGTGGGGCCAATTTATGTCAGCAGTGGCAGAGCGGTCGGACGACAGAGCGAGTTTATGCGGCACGCCGACGCCGGCGACGGGCCGACCGGCCGCGGCCCACGCCACGCAGATGGGCCGGCGTGGCCATGGTTTATTCATGCTCCCGATTGCTGTACACCGCGGAAACTTTCTCGCCGGCGGCTTGGATAAGCCGTCCCACGGGAAGCCGCCGGCCGGTCGTCCATCGTTGGTTGCGCTCCGCCAGTGTAGACAGGGCACCCTGCGCCTGGTGGTCCGGATGGCTAAATTCACAGCCTGACACCTCAGCTTGCACCATCGCAGCAGAATGGATAGCCGTTCACACACGGATCGACGCGTCGAGGTACAAGAGGAGGACGAGAGATCGAGAGAGGGAGATGGGCATGGGCGTCAGAACCGGTAGGGAGCTGTGCTCCTTTGGACCATATTCCTGTACAGAGGGACATGGGCGGATACCGATTCCTTAGTCTGCTTTCGGGTGCCATCCCTGAACCGTTCGGGCTAGAGTTCCGAAACTTGTCAAATGTACCCAAAATATTCGTAGTGCATTCTGTCAAAAACAAGTCCAAGAGTTATTAGGGTCGACCCACAAACGTAGGAGAGAGTTGGCGGGGAGGGCATGAGAGCTACACATATTAAGATAACGAATGGTCTGTTGCAATGTAACCAGTATCAGAGAACACGCTATTTGAAAGTTCGAAATAAATTTAATAACTAATTAAATTTATAAATGTATTCCGGTGCCAGGGAACCATTTTTGCCTGGGGGAGGGGAGGAAAAGGAAAGGAGATGGAAGTGGAGGAGAGAAGAGGAGAGGGGAGGAGAGGAAAGGAGAGGAGAGGAGAGCAGGAGAGGAAAGGAGAGGAGAGGAGAGGAAAGGAGAGAAGAGAAGAGGAGAGGAGAGGAGAGGAGAGGAGAGGAGGGAGAGGAGAGGGAGAGGAGGAGGGAGAGGAGAGGAGAGGAGAGGAGAGAGGAGAGGAGAGGAGAGGAGAGGAGAGGAGAGGAGAGGAGAGGAGAGGGAGAGGAGAGGAGAGGAGAGGAGAGGAGAGGAGAGGAGAGGAGAGGAGAGGAGAGGAGAGGGAGAGGAGAGGAGAGGAGAGGAGAGGAGAGGAGAGGAGAGGAGAGGAGAGGAGAGGAGAGAACAGAAGAGGAAAGGAGAGGACAGGAGAGGAGAGAGGAAGGAAGGGGAGGGGTGGAGGTACTCTCAGCATTTTCACCGCTGTTGTTGTAGTCCACTTCGGGATGTATGCGATCCGTGGTTTATATGCATGGCTGCATTTCGTGAACTGAGCTCTCGTGCATAATAATGACCAGTGTCGCTTCTCGGGAGACGAAGTCAGGGTATGGCAAGTTGCATACAATGTGACCTAACAAATTCAGAATAATTATGCTCTCACTTCTGAATGTAAATATGTACCGAAATAAATAACAGGTGTCGTCAGGTACCAATACAACACCAATTCAACACAGCACTTTGAACAAACGAAAACATGATAGCATTTATGTTCGCTCACGGCGAGGCGAAGCAGCGAAATTTCACCGCAGTTTCTGAGTTCAACCTACGGTGCTAACAGATGACGACTGTCGACAGCCGTCTCGTCTCGTCTCGTCTCGTGTCGTCTCGTCTCGTCCGTGTCGACCGTCGCTGTCTCGCTCATTAGCGAGCGACTGTCACCGAGACCACAGCTGGCCGGTGCGCCCTCGGCTGGGGACCAGTCTCGGCAACCATGACTCGCCAGTGGCCACGTCACCGCCGCGGCCGTGACGTCACTCACCGTTCAGAGGCCGCTCGTTGTCGATCGTGATCTGGATGCGGCGGTTGCGCCTCTTCACGGCGACGCGGTGCCAGCTGTTGTCGTTCAGCGACTGGCTGGCGTGGATTTGCTGCGGCGGAGGTGGCTGAGTTAGGCTAGTGGTCGGCGTGGGTTTGCTGCGGCGGAGGTGGGCTGAGTTAGGCTAGTGGCCGGCGTGGATTTGCTGCGGCGGAGGTGGGCTGAGTTAGGCTAGTGGCCGGCGTGGATTTGCTGCGGCGTAAGTGGGCTGCGTTAGGCGAGTGGCCGGCGTGGATTTGCCGCGCCGGAAGTGGGTTTACTTAGGCGGGTGGCCGGCGTGGATTTGCTGCGGCGGAGGTGGGCTGGGTTTGATGTTTTTTTCTCGTATACTTCTGCACGGGCGAGATGTGATGACCTAATAGTATAATCCAGTGCAATATTTTGTTTTACATTTGGCATTACGCCATGTGCAATGAAGGTAAAAATCGAACCCAGATACCGGATGTTGCTCTCACGTTAGTGGTGACGACGTATGCAGCTCTCCCATTACACGCACACAGGTGCTGATTCGCCAACCCCAGTGCAAAATTATATATCCTAACCCTGCTCCTAAGCCTAGGCGCTTCCTATGTGAATGACATCCAGCCCTGGCTTTCATCAGACCGAATGGCTTAAAGTCAAACATTTATAATTCAGAAATGTCCTGTCATCTAAGTTCATGCTAAAATTGGTTCGATCTTACCATGACCCAGGTAGCCCAGATATCGTTGCAGCATCTGTCTTTGTAGTTATCGGCTCGAATAAACATCCAACAAATGAGTGTCTGTTTGTGTTTTGTGCACTATGAACAGCAAACGGGATGGCATGCAGTAGTCAGGCATACATACGGGATGGCATGCAGTAGTCAGGCATACATACGGGATGGCATGCAGTAGTCAGGCATACATACGGGATGGCATGCAGTAGTCAGGCATACATACGGGATGGCATGCAGTAGTCAGGCATACATACGGGATGGCATGCAGTAGTCAGGCATACATACAGGGATGGCATGCAGTAGTCAGGCATACATACGGGATGGCATGCAGTAGTCAGGCATACATACGGGATGGTATGCAGTAGTCAGGCATACATACGGGATGACATGCAGTAGTCAGGCATACATACGGGATGGCATGCAGTAGTCAGGCATACATACGGGATGGCATGCAGTAGTCAGGCATACATACGGGATGGCATGCAGTAGTCAGGCATACATACGGGATGGCATGCAGTAGTCCGGCATACATACGGGATGGCATGCAGAGTCAGGCATACATACGGGATGGCATGCAGTAGTCAGGCATACATACGGGATGGCATGCAGTAGTCAGGCATACATACGGGATGGCATGCAGTAGTCAGGCATACATACGGGATGGCATGCAGTAGTCAGGCATACATACGCAGGAGCCCCGCCACCAGTGGTATTCACTGCTCCCTTGTTCTCTTCCACCCCTCCCTTTTCTGTGGCAATAACACACATCACTTTGACTAATGTGCAAACTGAGCTATTAATACTAGGCCATAGTGACAAAATGCTTTCCCAGGAATCGTCGGCCAAAATGATGCCCAGCCCTGCAAAGAAGCACCTGCCGCAAACCAGCAGCTCACTGGGCGTCAGTGGCGGATCCAGGACATGGTCAGGGGGTCCGTCCACAGCTCATCCACAAACCAGCAGCTCACTGGGCGTCAGTGGCGGACCCAGGACATGGTCAAGGGGTCCGTCCACAGCTTTGGGTGCCAAACCAGCAGCTGACTGGGCGTCAGTGGCGGACCCTGGACATGGTCAGGGGGGTCCGTCCACAGCTTTGGGTGCCAAACCAGCAGCTGACTGGGCGTCAGTGGCGGATCCAGGACATGGGCAGGGGGGTCCATCCACAGCTTTGGGTGCCTCGTGGAGTGAGTGTACCTGTCATGAAATATGTTGTTGACCGGGAGGGGAGAGGGAGTGATCGGGAGATGGAGTGCGCTTCAACATTTTTTGTTGGTCTGTGCTACAGGTTGCTACCTGTAAAATTCACGTCATGGATTTTCTTTTGTCGAGCCCGCCTGCAGCTCATGATTTTCGATCAATCAAAACCGCTTCAGTATTTTTTTTAGCGTGATACTGATGCAAAATTTGACAGACGTGTGAAAATGGGGGGGAGGGGCGGAGGGCGCATTGCGTATGGTAACCGTGGGACAAACGGACCGATTACGTTGATGCAGACCCAATCGAAAGCTCAGTGAGTTTTACTGAGGACAGGTTATTTTGTTCACCTACAGGTCACTGATAATGTTACAGGGCTGCTCAAGTGAAAGCAATTCAACCTTGGGATCTATATTCTCACCGTAAAATGAGGCATTATGGGGAATGAAAACGTCAATAATAGTTTAATACTTGCGTGCCATGCTCAGAATGATCCACTTGAGCCATTGTGGAGGCGTTTGGTTCAGGGAGATTGACCAAGAAATGTTGAATTCGAATCAACGAGCAAGTAGTGATTTGGTATCGAATATGGTGCATGTCTACAGTCTAAATACGTCGTGAAGGGCTAAAATAGGAAAACGAACCACTACATCTGCTACAGAGAGTTAAATATTGGGTTATAGTTACAATACCTTTACTCCGATGCAAAAATCCATGCATTATGTGTGTATGGCAGCTAAAGCGAACACGGCTGCTTCGGCCACTCACGGGGTAAAATATAGACGTAAATAAAACCACAGAAAACACCACCATTAGCGGCGGTGCCAACTGGAATGAAAACTTTCCCAGTTTTGAATGATGTGCTTTTCAACAGAAAATGAAGCTTGAAATGACGCATTAATGCAAATTAAATAAATAGTGCACTGTATCAGAGCGGAAAGGCCATCCGCCGCATTATATATATATATATATATATATATATATATATATATATATATATATATATATATATATATATATATATATATATTGATGCATTGATGTGGCATGCCACACCATTTTCAACTGACGTGAAGACTTCTCACACTAAAATATAATTTGTTTTGGAGATTAAAGCAAACCAAAAAAACGGTATCAATCCTAGGAGCACCTAATGCCATTTTTCGATGGCGCGAGGCTGGGAAAGGAATGTTTAACGATTCGAGCCTCTACGGAGATAGCGAATTCCACCTGTAGTGTCTCATTATCTCTTGGTAGCTGGAATCCTACATCCATTCAAGTTAAGTTCTGATTTTAGCGTTCTGCCCAAAGGGACGCTCCTCTGTTTTGAGTGATCACAAATTTTAGCATTAATAGCTTCTATCTTTCTCCCAGTACGTTTGTCCAGAACTTCTCCCATGGCTGTACTTCCACACATTTTCATGAATCACGATTGTTTCCACACATGGTGCAATCTGGTATCATAAGATAAGTATAACCAAGCTGTCATGAGTAACTGTTCCAGTTTTTCTTCAGCCTTCAGCTTTACTGTAAATACTTTGTCTTGGTGTGTTTTTAACGTGTGAATTAAGTCATCGTAATGCAATTTTATGCGCGTGAATAAATTTCAGTTGGTCAGCTGAATATGATGAATCATTGGTGTGCGCTCTGAATGAAGGAACACTCCTGGTGTAGGCTTCATAAAAATTGTGATGCACGTGTTCTCACTGTGACGCTTTTAATTGCCACACAAATCAAAGCGACCCAATTGCATAGTCCACCAATAGCTGAACACGTGAGCTGTGGAGCAATCTGCTCTTTTTCGAACGGTACTCATTTTTTGTTGTAAACCCGGCTCCGTTACCTCGCAATTTGCTTACCCAGGTTACCCCGGATGGCAGCAAGTTTTCTGTCGTGTTACCCGTGCTCACTTTCTCGGTACCACTATCCTTCGCCAGTATCGTTAGCGTCAACCAATCAGTTCCAACAATGACAACAACACCACCACATGAACATGGTGGCGTCCAGCAGCCACGGCCATATTGATGGTGCATGTCGAATCACTCGAGGCTCTTTGTTGTTCTGGAACAAGGGAAGATCTTCGGTTCGTTTGTGAGACATTTATGATATTGATATCCACATGAGGTATTAGTAGATGTGATATACCTGGGAGATAATCGGCTTCTTCGGCCTTCTCGCCATTTGTCTCCGCTGCGTTGGTTATCGTATAACCTTCCGTCAGCAGCTCACTCTGTACGGCTTGATCCTCTGTCCGTTCTATCGCTGAATCATCTGTGTTCCTGTATCGATACTAGGTGGACTAGCGAGAAATAAAAGGAGAGACGTTAATTATTATGTTCGAGACACCAAATGCGCGTATCATTACCCTCAACAATTCTTCCCAGTGTCACATACCACTTGGAATGTGTTTTTAGAAAATCGTCCACCACTGGGACAGTCCCTTAAATGTAGCAAGTAGGAAGTCAACGACGTTAATTCGTTACTTAGGTGGGAAGAGCTTGCTAATTTATACCTGTGCTTAGTAACAGGGGTGTTCCATAAGAACATAGCTACAATGCAGTGAGCTGGGACATATGCAGCCTATGGCGTTGTATCACAACACAGAACCTTATAGGACCTGAGATGGTGTGGCTGTGCGATTTCCCGATATTTTAAGTGAGTTGTCTCCTTTTAAAGTAACTTTGCCGCAAATTGCTCTCTGTCGAGAGACCTCTGTCATCAAGAGGGCGCAGGGAACCTTTCTTCCAGCCCACGGGCCGTTAACAGCCGAAGATCCCTCCAAGGGTCTGGTGACCCTTTCCGTCGCTCCAGGAGGCTTCTCGGCTCAGGTCGTCTTCGTGGCTCGAGGGCCTGTTCATCGGTTCAAGGCCAGCTCTGTCAGCTCTGTGCCCCTCTCCATCAGCGTGATGTACCAAAGCCGGCTCGGGGGCCCTGCACGACCGATTCGGAGCCCTTTCCGTCGACTCAGGAGCCCTCTTTCACGGTTCAGAGCCTTCTCCGTCCGGCTGGGGGCCTCCATATCAAAATATTTTGCCTCCCCGTCAGGCCTTGCACGTCTTGAGTCCCCTCCGTTGGTCAGGGACCGTTCTCATTGGCTCGGGCCCTTTCAGACGATCCGTTGTCCTTTCCGGCGACTAAGGTTTCTCTATCAGCCCGGGGCCCTCTCTAAAGGTCCAAAGCATTTTCCGTCAGGCCGGAGGCCACTCTTTAAAAAGTGTGGGACCCTCCATCTGGCTAGGGGTCCTCACCGGTCGTTCAGAGACTCCCTGGAGCACCTAATTTCTTGTGTTTGTCATAGCCTATGTTGAAACACAACGCTTTCAACGATCAGCTTTTGTCCTTCGAGGCTTTGGGGAGAGGAAGGCATGACCTCCTCTGGATCATTACTGCTCACCGCTAGACAATGCAGGACCTGCTGACCTTAAAGGTTTCATTAGCCCGCTGAGCTACATGTGAACAGGTAGCATGCTGAGCTATAGGCGATCAAACAACCCACTGAGCTACAGATTGGCCAGCGGTGACCAGGGCGGCGGATGAGTCGCTGCGTCAGAGGAGGCCTTCATCTCCTGAGTCAGAGGCGGCCGGTCATCTCCTGAGTCAGAGGTGGCCTTCATCTCCTGAGTCAGAGGTGGCCAGTCATCCCCTGAGTCAGAGGTGACCTTCATCTCCTGAGTCAGAGGTGGCCAGTCATCTCCTGAGTCAGAGGCGGCCAGTCATCTCCTGAGTCAGAGGCGGCCAGTCACCTCCTGAGCCAGAGGCGGCTTTCATCTCCTGAGTCAGAGGCGGCCAGTCACCTCCTGAGCTATAGACGAACCGAAAACCCACTGAGCTACTGGCGGTGGCCGGGGCGGCGAAAGGTCGCTGAGTCAGAGGCGACCCTTCCGCAGATGAATAGGTGAAAAGTAAATTTCCTGAGCTATAGATATCCTGAGCTATGGATCTCCTGAGCTATAGATAAAAACACTTGGCCTGTCGTGGCGACATGTTTGCATCCCCTCGAGACAAAGGAAAAGTCACGAGATAGCCTTATCATTGAACAACTAAAAACATCATTATCCAGGCCAATGCCAGTATTCACACATGCAAATGTGGGAGTGGAGAGCTGGCGCCGCCGGCGTTTCGGCACCACCTGCTCCCCTGCTGGCTAAGACAAGCGTAACGTTTTTGGTCGCAAAATACTAACCGGCTCGCGTGGTCAGAACCAGCGTCACACCCCAGACGGCCGCTGTCACAGTCCTCTGGAGGACATTCCCACAGTCAGAACTAGTGCCAAACCCCAGGCAGCCGCTGCCACAGAACCAGCGCCACACCCCAGACAGCCGCTGCCACAGACCGATGGAGTACAATTCCACCGTCACGACCAGGGCCCAAAAGCCACCGCACCGGTCGGGAAGAGTTACGGTCGGGGGCGCGCCATCCAGCGTCGTCGCGCCAAATATGCCCACTCGAGCCGCGCCGGCGTTAATATCCGGCGGCGCCGCCGACCAAACGGCGGCCGAAAATCGGGTCGATGCAGCGAAATTAGCAGTGATCACCGGCGGCCGTGCATTGCCAGCTGGAATTGCCGGCCTCAGATCAGCCTGTCCGGGTGTCAGCCGGAATATGGTGGCCGCAGGGCGTGAGGGGCCGGAACGAACACATCGCAGGTGGGAACAGCGCAGCGAACACACACAATATCCGAAGCACTGGGATGTCTAAGTATGTCTAAACGATCTGACAGGGATTGGGGGCATGGACGGTCTGAGATTGTGCAGCGAATATTGTTTGAGGTCCCCTGAATGCTATCGAAACCCACACTGACTGGAGAGTGGGAGAGTGATCGCTTGTCGAGAGCACTTCACCGTCCCTCTCGTCCAAGGGTGATGCATCCCTCGTCGTTTCGGTCCTTGTTGATAAAGAAACGTGAAGCGAACTCCAATACGCTGCGTGCCAATATAAAATCCAACGACACGTATTGCCATGTTTTCGGGAAACCAATGACCTTCCAACAGAGGTCAAGGGAAAGATGACCTGAGATAATGGGCGTTATCGGGTGTGGGCAGCTTCAACCGACCGGTGCACACACGTAATTCCGATAGTCAGGAGCAACACATGGGAATGCAGCCGAGTTTCGCGGGAATCCGTGTGCACCTGACTTCACGTTGGAACTACATGCTTAGCGGTGAAATGTTGCGGTACCGACTACGCCAGAGTGAAACGGGTCGCTGAATTAGAATTCCGACCGTAAACATCTCAGGAAGCATTCTGAGCAAAGGGTTCGTCCGAGGCCAATTGAGGTTAATGAACCGGAAGTCAATGGGTACGAAGCACCCTCCTAAACACACGGTTTCTTACCGTCTGTGCCACTTTCGACGTCAGAGATATTCAGTCAGTGCCTTGCCAAACTGGATGAAAGGCACTTGCTAACTGTCATCACATGCCACTGAGAATCAGTCCGAGGAGTGGTGATTTATTCAGCACCAACGTCCGGACGTTCCCTCGGTGGCGGGTCGAAGGCACTCCTCGACAGCTCGCTAATGCGTTCCGTTTGTGAGCACCACGGTCCCAGAGAAGCCCCAGAAGAGAAGTGCCACTCCCTTGCTAGGAGAGCATGCTTTGGTGGTTCGCTGATGCATGCGATTCAGATTTCCACGCATCATTTCAGTTCTGAACAGCATTTAAGTGGTTCGCAGCAGTCAGCAGTCGGAGGTGGATAACGGCTTCTGGCTACATTGACACGAATCACTGGTCCCGCTAATGACAATGTCTAGTCTGCAGACAGCAGAAATATAGACCTCAATGATGTAATCCAATGCTTACGGTTAATGCAATGCAAATAGAGAAATAGACAACACGCACGGACCAATGGCCAATGGTTAACTTCAAAAGCACTTATTCAAGCACAGTAACTGAAGCTATGCGGAATAAAACAGTGTTGGGGAAATCAGTTTCAAGACGTACAGCTGGGTCGCCATACACACCGCTGGGAATGAATGGGATGTACCGACAACACTGCCTCAAATTACACATGTCGACATCAAAGAATTCCACTGTTTTTGTCCTGTCATCGAGTCACCTGATGGTACATGCCCCAGCCCGAGAAACCCTGCCACTCCTACACCGTGTCCGGGGATGGGCCCAGACTTAGCTAGGTTTAATCTCGGCACCGTCTCCGACAAAACAGCTTTCGCTGGGCAGCATTTCGCCAGGGACGATGAACGAAATTGTGCCGGTTTCACATCGTCTTCTTTTATAAGAAGATAGAGCATGCCGTCGATCAGGCCGGGAGCAGACCACGAGCGGCCTGCTGCGCCGCCCACCTTGTACGTGTCGGAGATCCGCAGCGTCAGGCGTAGTCGCCCTCCCATCAGCGCCAGCTCAATCCGGTCCGAGTTGCCGGCCGTGGTGGCGAACAGCAGACCTGTCGAATAAGTGAGGTCAAGTCAGGTCAGGTCAGGCCAGGTCAGGTCAGGCCAGGCCAGGTCAGGTCAAGTTCAGGTCAGGTCAGATCAGGTAAGATCAAGTTCAGAGTATATCATGTCAGGCTTAGTTCAGGTCAGGTAAGGTCAGATCAAGTTCAGGTTAGGTCAAGTTGGGGACCGCAAACATTGACAAGGGAAGCAATATCGACAGTGATGTGAACAATACATCTGCTAAACAATGAAAAGTCAGGTTAGGTTCGTCAAAGAATGGAAGCGTGACCAAGTGAAGAGCTATAGGCAATGATGCTGGGAAGTGGGATCGGGAGCATGACTGAATGAGTGGGTGTCAACCGACAATGTAGAGCCGTGATGGAATGTGTTATCCTAGAACTGCAACCGTTAGTATATGGATTTGATTATGCGATGCAGAATCACATCATTCTGCGATGCATACGCTACAGAAGCATGACAAAAAGTCAATGAAGTCCGAGCTTCTTGGTCAACTTTTGGAATTGATGAACTCCAACGAGTTCGGGCAGCTTTGACCATGCTGCCGTTTTATTGACTGTGCAGTAATTCATCACACAGTGTGCACAGTAGACAAAATTGTAGGGAGGCGGGCCAAACGCTAGTCACTGAAATTACAACATAGGTCTTGAATATTATGCTCATGAGCTGCAGATGTTCCCTGTTGAATGACTTAACAGGGTATGTTGAACAGAGGTCATGACATCCAAGGACGATTTCCCTGAACTTTTGCATTAGAATGACATTAAAAAAAACTAAAAACATTTTATTGCGAAAATATCGTCTTACGTTACCGAATGCTGTTCAAATCTGAAGAGTTTTCAAACTCGGAGACAACTTGAAAGTAGGCCCCTCAACCGGTCGAAAAACAGTCTTCTGGATCTACCAGTGTGTAGAGAAGTCTTTTTCTCCCCCTCTCTGATGGGGCAACACTTCTCTGGCTCGTGTATAGTATAGGGTTTGACCTCAGCGTTAGACGATATTAAGACCCCGGGTATAAATTCAACAGCTCTAAGCCTTCATCTCAGAGCTCTGATCTCACTTCTTGACACGCACCTCCAAAGCCAGCACTTCTATATTGTGCAAATTAGTCAACAGACAAATGCCACGAAGATCAGACATTAATGGCGCAGCGTGATATAGGCGTTAATAATGTAGCTGCATCTTGATAGACAGGTGCAACTACTTTCTATCAGAGAACTACATCTCAACAGACCCCGCGACTATCAGGCAGTCTGACGTATCTCGGTACCTTAAATGTGGGGCGACGGCTGGCCAGCCCGGCCAGCCACGCCAGAGGTGACGTCTGCTCGCGACGAGCACTCGGTAGCAAGCCAAAACAGCCCTCGCGGCACCGTCCGAGGTAACTCACTCTACGTCACTATCACGTGATCAGTCCACGTCACTGGTCACGTGATCAATCCACGTCACTACTGCGCCGCATGGCCAGGGCGTCGGCCCCGGGTCGAGAACAATAGCCGACTACTGCAGGCGGGCGCGCTGTCTCTATCTCAGAGACATCAGACATCTCTGATGTCTCAGCATCTCGGTAGCCCCGCGTGGGAACCGGTGCTGAGAGTGCACCTCGGTAACCTCGCGCCGGACACGTGAGCTGCTCAGATAATGCCAACTCGGCAACTCTCGCGCTGCATGCAAGCAGCCGACGGATTCGGGGCGCTGCAGCCCAACTGACATCACATCATCTGACGACGGCGGCGGCCGCATCAGGATACCGGAGGGGAGGGGTAGGTGCAAGGTCCAATGATCGACCTCGACTGGAGCGGTGGCTTGCCTAGTCAGCACCGGACAGGCAGGCGCCAGGTAGGTGCCGGAAACTTATCGCGCCAGTCAAACTGTGGGGAGGGGGCTGAATTTATGAAATTAGGATGACCCCAAAACCAACCTTGTTACAAGTGGTTACAGTTGAATAGCTGTGCAATGTTTATCGTGCAATGTGAATGCCCCTTCGAGCTGATTCCGGTGGTAGAAGTGACGCCGTTGTCAATCTGAATCTGCATAAGTCTCCTCTCGTGACATGTGGGGCTAAGGGCTTCCTCGTTTAAACCAAGCGGCTGATTTCCCTTTAGGCCTCATCAAGGATGCGACGCAATTTTGGGAGCGAAGGAGAAGACTGAATTCGTCACATGACGACACCTGTAATGAGTCCTGTCTTTATTGCTAAAGGTGTTGCCTGAATCCCGGCATGTGGCCTCGTTAGCTGGGACAGCGGAATCATTTCTTTTCCGGGGGCTCACCAGCAATTTATATCCAACAACTTCCCTAATCTTCACGGCTCTCTCGGCTGCGATCTCATCAACACTCCGGAAGGATATTTCACGCGGCGCCGATTCAATCTCAAAAGACGCACCGCTGAAAACCCAAGCCCAAAAGGCGCCTCGCTGGCGCAGAGCGGTGCGCCATACAGTGGGTGTTCTAGCTCGTAGAGTTTCATCAGTTCAGATTGGGAGGATCAGGTGGTCTGCTGGCCATCAGGCGATGCTTGATAACTCGAGCCTCGATGCGGTCAGACGGCACCAACAACTGAATCAATACTGCCATCACTATCGACAACCGAGTCGGATCTGCGACACTGCCGGCGCGTTGATAGTGTCGCGGCGACGAGTGCCGCCGCAGTACCAGGCACAGGTCCATAAAGCCGCCTACTTGCCTAAAATGTAAGCGACAGAAGTTGGGCCCTCGTGGACAAATGCGAAGAAGCTCCGCAGGCACCAATGAATACAGGCTACAACATTCGGAACTTTTTTCTCAACTTTGTTCATCTATCACACATGCCATGCACGTGCATCATTTATTTTAATAGTACCGATCTAATTTACTTCTTTCTATTGAACCTCACAACCCTCGCTGTACATCCTGGTTGTCGACAGCCTACATGGCTGTCTCGTGAGAAATCTCCATTGGAGTTCCCTTGTGTTACGAGACAGGCCTGTAAGCAGAGTGTAACTATTGACGTAGCGCACCATGTTTATCATGTACACTACCTGCGAAGGTCAGAAATTGCAAGTGAGACAGTTCGAACAATTCGTTTCCGTGCAGGGACAGCTGTGCACCTCCGGTGTCAACTGCCGCCGCGACCGTACCTCACGGGGCTGGTTACCGTCACGGTCAATCGCTGCTGCTGTCTGCTGAGTGTGAACGCTTAAAGAGACGTGCAGACGAAGCTCATGCGAACGTTCAGGGGGCGCAGGATGCCGCAGGAGGCTCACCTTGATCATAGCACACCAAGCGTCTACCATGTGAATACTGCTGCACAACCCCGAGAAGAAGCTCAATTCTGTGAGTGGGTAGGACTACATTTATCGTCCAGCAAGCACAAGCGACACCACTTTAGATCCTGAATAAACCTGCAGAATTGTCCCCTCGGCCGCTCCGTGGCGCTCAGCCTGGCGATGTCGTCTTCAGAGCGGCAGCTTTTCCTCAGCCTGGCGATTTATGTCGTCTTCAGAGCGGCAGCTTTTCCTCAGCCTGGCGATGTCGTCTCCAGAGCGGCAGACTTTTCCTCAGGCCTGGCGATGTCGTCTTCAGAGCGGCAGCTTTTCCTCGCGCAAGACCGCACGGCGCACGCAAAAAAACACACCAGTATTGGCTGAAGTCGCTCAGAGCGCAGACTGGTGGCTGCCGAGGCCACTTAGAGCGCAGACTGGTGGCTGCTGAGGCCACTCAGAGCGCAGACTGGTGGCTACTAACGCCACCTAGAGCGGATGGGGCTCATCGAGGGTCTGACCGGACCAGACGGCTCCCAGAGGGTCTGACCGGACCAGACGGCTCCCCAAGGGTCTGACCGGACCAGACGAGGCTCCTCGAGAGTCTGACCGGACCAGACGGGGCTCCTCGAGAGTCTGACCGGACCAGACGGCTCCCCAAGGCTCTGACAGGGTCCGGCGGCTCTCGAGTGTCTGACTGGACCAGACAGCTTCCCGAGGGTCTGACAGGGTCTGACGGCTCCGAGGCTCTGACAGGGTCCGGCGGCTCTCCGAGTGTCTGACTGGACCAGACAGCTTCCCGAGGGTCTGACAGGGTCTGACGGCTCCGAGGCTCTGACAGGGTCCGGCGGCTCTCCGAGTGTCTGACTGGACCAGACAGCTTCCCGAGGGTCTGACAGGGTCTGACGGCTCCGAGGCTCTGACAGGGTCCGGCGGCTCTCCGAGTGTCTGACTGGACCAGACAGCTTCCCGAGGGTCTGACAGGGTCTGACGGCTCCGAGGCTCTGACAGGGTCCGGCGGCTCTCCGAGTGTCTGACTGAACCAGGCAGCCCTCGACGGCCTGACTTAACCAGACAGCTCCTCGAGGGCCCGGCGGCTCTCCGAGTATCTCACAGGGTCTGGCGGCTCTCGGAAGGTCTGAGTTTAGTTCCGGTTGGTGCGGAGCCCCACCTGAAGGCTGGCTGGTGCGGAACCTCAAGGTGACGTCGTCCGCACCAGTGTGTTGCTCGGCTCACCTGAAGGCTGGCTGGTGCGGAACCTCAAGGTGATGTCGTCCGCCTCAGTGTGCTGCTCGGTTCACCTGAAGGCTGGCTGGTGCGGAACCTCAAGGTGATGTCGTCCGCCCCAGTGTGCTGCTCGGCTCACCTGAAGGCTGGCTGGTGCGGAACCTCAAGGTGATGTCGTCCGCCCCAGTGTGCTGCTCGGCTCACCTGAAGGCTGGCTGGTGCGGAACCTCAAGGTGATGTCGTCCGCCCCAGTGTGCTGCTCGGCTCACCTGAAGGCTGGCTGGTGCGGAACCTCAAGGTGATGTCGTCCGCCTCAGTGTGCTGCTCGGCTCACCTGAAGGCTGGCTGGTGCGGAACCTCAAGGTGATGTCGTCCGCCCCAGTGTGCTGCTCGGCTCACCTGAAGGCTGGCTGGTGCGGAACCTCAAGGTGATGTCGTCCGCCCCAGTGTGCTGCTCGGCTCACCTGAAGGCTGGCTGGTGCGGAACCTCAAGGTGATGTCGTCCGCCTCAGTGTGCTGCTCGGCTCACCTGAAGGCTGGCTGGTGCGGAACCTCAAGGTGATGTCGTCCGCCCCAGTGTGCTGCTCGGCTCACCTGAAGGCTGGCTGGTGCGGAACCTCAAGGTGATGTCGTCCGCCTCAGTGTGCTGCTCTCTGCGCAGCGGCACGATCATGTGCTGGTTGCCGTCGAAGTTGACGGTCGTGGTCGCTGGCGACACGGCGGAGAAACATAGGTTGAGTGAATGCACACACACGTGCAGGATATTCAGGCTTGACCTTCCACGATGTGTGGCAGCAAACCGACCGAGGAAGGATGAATTTAGTGTAGTTAATTATATCGTTAGTTATATTTATGAACGTCCCGCAGAGGTCAGATTTTAATAACTTACTGGATTGGTCCAGTGTTGGTTAAGCTAAGGAAAGCAAAACACATTGGAAGGGCACATCCATTCCCTAATGTTCCATGTTAAGAGGTAACTTGGTGAAGAGACTTAGCCGAACCTTCGAGAGCCTTGCACGTTTCCAGCTCAGAGCGAATGAATTTAGCCTTTTGAGGCCGGCACCCAGCTTCCCTGCACTCCTGGCTCTGCCAAGGCAATATACCACGCTACCAGAACGGCCAACACGGAGCAAAAGTACACGGGCTGTGAAGTACTGCACCAGTGTTAGAATCACATAGACATTGGACACGTGGTGTGGTGAAGTTCAGTTTTCGGTGGCAGACTGCTGGGCGGCGGACCGGCTGGGAATCGGAGTCTGTCGGTTTGTAGAAGTTTGGCGGGCTGGCGAAAGCCGAGGATGGACGAGGGCATGAAGTCCGTGTCGCAGTTTCAGCTCAGCTGCCAATGTGTCCACGGTACTTCACTCAGCAATGGCTGAGAACGCTTGCCAGTCGATGTGGCGTGATGTCACATCAGGAATAAAACCTGAATTGGGGAGGGAGGGGCGATCTAGATTGACGAGATTCATCTCCCGAACTGGAGGCAGTGAACACGCGTCTGTCGTGTCTGACGAGCCGCGACTGACCTTCGGAGCAGGTGGGCTCCGAGAAGCTGGTCATGGTGCAGTCGCAGATGAACCTGTTCCAGCCGTCCGCGCACTGGCCGCCGTTCATGCAGGGCTGGGATTCGCAGCTGGGCGGACCCGTGTGGCACACGGTCAGCACCGAGCCGTCTGAAGCGCACCGGACTCTGTCACCACCTGCTCAGGCCTGCACAAGTCTGAAGCACACGGAACGTCACGGAACTTCATCACAACTCAGCCGTTTGAAGTGGACCATGTCACCAGTGAGACGTCTGAATCGGACCGCAATTGAGCAGTCTGAAGCGGACGGAACTCCATCGTGACTGCGACGTCTGAGTCGGATTCCGGCAAACCTGGGCCGTCTGAAACGGACGGAACTCTGAAACAACTGAGCCGTCTGAAGCGGACTGCGTCACAATCGAGCCGTCTGAAGCGGACGGAACTCGGACAGCAACAAGGGTGGAGGATGACCTGGAATGCCATTGTCGGTGGCGCTCAGCTGCCAGAGATGGACAGTGTGTGAGCTGAGAGTACTCTTTCGTGGTGGATGCGAACACCACGTTCGTTGTTGAACGAATTGTCATTTCTGTATCAACGACATACATATAATTGCTTACGAATCTTTGGAAAGGTGTTTCCGCGGATTAAAAGCAACCAAACCCTGCTGACAAAAATAGCAATCGCATCCTACTTTTGACGTCTACCATTGTTGGAGACACAAACAAGTTAGTTCGTAGAACGGAAATCATTTAGAGCATCCGAATAGTTATCAATGCGTTGCGACTTCTCAGAGAACATAGCATATTTTTCCCCACGTCGGTTTCCAGCATACAACATCGCGTGCCAACATGATTACCATGCTGCCAGTACTCCGTCATGACGGTCTCGCTGTCACCCTGTGGCCTTCTAGGTGGCAGTTTCCAGCTGACTCTCCTAGCTGCGACATATGCAGGGATGCGAAGCGGCCTGAGCCCTGCATTGTCTGAACGTTGTGACATATACAGGGGTACGAAGCGGACTGAACCCTGCATTGTCTGAACGTTGTGACATTTTCAGGGGTACGAAGCGGACTGAACCCTGCATTGTCTGAACGTTGTGACATATACAGGGGTACGAAGCGGACTGAACCCTGCATTGTTTGAACGTTGTGACATATACAGGGGTACGAAGCGGACTGAACCCTGCATTGTTTGAACGTTGTGACATATACAGGGGTACGAAGCGGACTGAACCCTGCAATGTTTGAACGTTGTGACATATACAGGGGTACGAAGCGGACTGAACCCTGCATTGTCTGAACGTTGTGACATTTTCAGGGGTACGAAGCGGACTGAACCCTGCATTGTCTGAACGTTGTGACATATACAGGGGTACGAAGCGGACTGAACCCTGCATTGTTTGAACGTTGTGACATATACAGGGGTACGAAGCGGACTGAACCCTGCATTGTCTGAACGTTGTGACATATACAGGGGTGACGAAGCGGACTGAACCCTGCATTGTTTGAACGTTGTGACATATACAGGGGAACGAAGCGGACTGAACCCTACATTGTCTGAACGTTGTGACATATGCAGGGGTACGAAGCGGCCTGAGCCCTGCATTGTCTGAACGTTGGGGGCCGGTGCCGGCCAGCCCCTCGGCGGCCGAGCCGTCGTGACCACGGGTCCACAGGCCTGAGCCCTGCATTGTCTGAACGTTGGGGGCCGGTGCCGGCCAGCCCCTCGGCGGCCGAGCCGTCGTGACCACGGGTCCACAGGCACCAGCCGTCTCACCTGTACTCTGCCGGCGGGCTAAGCGGGCGATGTTCATCACGTTGCCGTTGATGTCCAGGTCTCGTATGCAGCCGACGTAGCCGATGCGGCGCGTGGCGCACCACACCTTGGCGGGCACCTTGATCAGGTCGTAGCGAGAGCCCAGGCCGCCTACGTACAGCGGCCCCTCCAGGTCCAGACGTTTGTGAGAACCTGCCGCCCATCAGACGTCCATCAGAGCGTGAGAGCCTGCCAGTCGACGGGTGACGGCTGTCATATGTCCATCAGAGTGTGAGAGCCTGCCAGTCGACGGGTGACGGCTGTCATATGTCCATCAGAGTGTGAGAGCCTGCCAGTCGACGGGTGATGGCTGTCATACGTCCATCAGAGTGTGAGGGCCTGCCAGTCGACGGGTGACGGCTGTCATACGTCCATCAGAGCGTGAGAGCCTGCCAGTCGACGGGTGACGGCTGTCATACGTCCATCAGAGTGTGAGAGCCTGCCAGTCGACGGGTGACGGCTGTCATACGTCCATCAGAGTGTGAGAGCCTGCCAGTCGACGGGTGACGGCTGTCATACGTCCATCAGAGCGTGACAGCCTGTCATTCGACGGGTGACGGCTGTCAGTCGTCGCCATATACACGTCTTAATTCAGTTCATAGCAAGCAAAAGAGTGCAAGACGAAAGCAAGGATTAGCGCAACAGCAGAATGCTGAATTCATAGCGCTTCTCCCGAAGAAAAGACGTGATTAAAAGATATTTTTTATCTCTAGAATGCATCCGCATCCCACCACCACCCTGGCTGTCAGCACTCGGCAATGAAAAGGATACAATTTCGGAAATTAATTTGGGAGCCTCGTTCATCAAGCACCACAGATATGAATCGTGAGTTTCACGTAAGAATGTGTGAGGAAAGGATAAAGACGTGCATAAGGTTTGAAATAGCCTTTGCGTCCTGACGTTTAGGGTGTTTGCAAAAGAGGATAAATATGTTTTCCTTTCTTGACATGTGTGGAAGTTCAGCATGTCAGAGGCAATTGACTGAATGATATTGTTCCTAACTTGGCCCAAAAGGAGATAAAAATCAGGAAGTGTTTTTTTGCAGGGATAGTCACATCAGCCAGGGATAGCTAAGATTGGATGTTCAATTAAGCATTGAGAGATGTTAAGTGAGGGGAATTCCTAGTTGCAATCGAGTAGATGAAGAATGTTCCCCAGCTTTGAGCATATGAGCATTAATTGAGCCTTGAAGATGGCATTGGGACTCTTGGGTACGGCCAGATTACATGAGCAAAGAGGGAACGAGAGTCAATGTTCCTGTAGGGGTTTGGGAAGATTGCTCCAGAATCGTGAAGTGCCATGGAGTTTTCTTTGTATGAGGTTAGGTGAGAACCGGGAATTGAGTACGTCGAGGTGTTGCGTAGTTTCCGTCCCACCGCGTCGTGTCGAGGTGTTACGTAGTTTCCGTCCTACCGCGTCGTGTCGAGGTGTTGCGTAGTTTCCGTCCTACCGCGTCGTGTCGAGGTGTTGCGTAGTTTCCGTCCTACCGCGTCGTGTCGAGGTGTTACGTAGTTTCCGTCCTACCGCGTCGTGTCGAGGTGTTGCGTAGTTTCCGTCCTACCGCGTCGTGTCGAGGTGTTACGTAGTTTCCGTCCTACCGCGTCGTGTCGATGTGTTGCGTAGTGCCCGTCCTACCGCGTCGTGTCGATGTGTTACGTAGTTTCCGTCCTACCGCGTCGTGTCGATGTGTTACGTAGTTTCCGTCCTACCGCGTCGTGTCGATGTGTTGCGTAGTTTCCGTCCTACCGCGTCGTGTCGATGTGTTGCGTAGTTTCCGTCCTACCGCGTCGTGTCGAGGTGTTGCGTAGTTTCCGTCCTACCGCGTCGTGTCGATGTGTTGCGTAGTGCCCGTCCTACCGCGTCGTGTCGGGTATTACGTAGTTTCCGTCCTACCGCGTCGTGTCGATGTGTTGCGTAGTGCCCGTCCTACCGCGTCGTGTCGGGTGTTACGTAGTTTCCGTCCTACCGCGTCGTGTCGAAGTGTTGCGTAGTGCCCGTCCTACCGTGTCGTGTCGATGTGTTGTTAGTATATTCAGAAAATATGAGGGCACAGGTGGTTTGTCAAAGATGAGTCGATACGCGAAAGCAAGCTTGTGGAATATTCGACGAGTCTTATGCCCTTCGCATGCCAAGTCAGGAAGACATTTGTCGTTCGGCGTTCGAATGTGTGTTGCGACCCACCAGTCTAGCAATCCTATTTTCCGCGGTCTCAAGCCGATTAACGTCCGTTGTGCAACGCTTCCGCCGTGGACAAAATCGCATCAGTGCAAATGTGGTCGAACATTTAAGTGTGAAAGTTCACCAAAAACTTATTAGGAAGCAATGTTGAGACAGGGTAAAGTGAACCCAACAAATAATCTATTTTCTTAATAATTCCATTAAGTTGGTCGTGTGATTCACGGTCAGTTGAAATTCAGCTCCGAATGTTTGTACAAAATCGTGATTGGCACGCTAGGTTATACAATTTAAGGCTGCGATCTGTGTTTACAGCTTTGGTCGGGAAGATTCGTTGGAATGTCTTACGTCCGTGGAACATACAGTTCTATTCGTACTGTCCGGTGGTGTCCAGGTTCGGTTCGAGATACATCAGGGATTCGTCATAAGTCCTGTGATAGGCGTGAAAGGATGGATCATGAGCGGAGTGATGTATTTGTTACGGGTCTTGTTGGCTAAGTCGTTGAAGTGGATGAGAGCCAAGATAGGTTGAAGTACCGAGCCTTGTGGACAGCGGGCTGTGACATTTGTGATCCTAAAAAGCTGTCGTCAACTTGAACAATTTGTGTTCATTCAGGAATATATGCTTTGCGGCCCAAGTAGAAGGGAACAGTGGATGCCATACTCAATTTCATGTTTTTAAGGATGCCAAATGCCAAGTTTTATTAAAAAATAGAAGAGATATCTAGATAGATAGCGGTGCAAATTTTGATCCCACATAGGGCTGAAAGAGTTGATGGGGAAGAGAGAGAAGTTGAATTAGGGTCATGTGACCTGGTCTGGAACCACTGTGCTTTTCTGTTAAAATGATGTTTTCAGTTTGATGGCGATATACTTGATTACAAACTAGCTTTTCAATAATTTTAGACGGGCAGGGAAGAGGGCTAATTGGTCTATATCTTCAACGGTCGGATAAATATATTTCTTCTTTGCAGATGGTAGCCTTTTTTAAACCGACCACCGACGAGACGTCATGATCGTCGGACGGCCAGGCCGTCTTGAAGAGACAGCTTGCTATCCAGACGACTGCGACAAACTGCCAAGGCTACTGAAGGTGATGACAACCTGTCAAGGCCTCTGAAGGTGATGACAACCTGCCAAGGCTACTGAAGGTGATGACAACCTCCCAAGGCCTCTGAAGGCGATGACAACTTGCCAAGGTTACTGAAGGCGATGACAACCTTTTAAGGTTACTGAAGGCGAGGACAACCTGCCAAGGCTACTGAAGGCCTTGTCAAGATTATGAGGACAACTTGTCAAGATTACTGAAGCCGATGACAACTTGCCAAGGTTACTGAAGGCGATGACAACCTGCCAAGGCTACTGAAGACGATGTCAGCCTGCGAAGGCTACTGAAGGCGATGACAACCTGCCAAGGTTACTGAAGGCGATGACAACCTGCCAAGGCAACTGGAGACGATGACAACCTGCCAATGCTACTGAAGGCGATGACAACCTGTCAAGGTTACTAAAGGCGATTCACTCAGGCACTCGTGAATTCAAGAGGGAGCGATAGAGTAGTCTAGGACTGTGATCGCTATTCGTGCCCAAATGATACAATTCGAGCACAGGCAGATTTGTTTTCCCAGGATTGAACGTTTGTGCCGTTTTTCCTTATCCCGCTCTGGCTAGAAGGGCCGATTCGCTGTAGCCAGGCTCTCCTACTACCTCCATCCGAAACTGTCAGCCCACTGGGGGACAGGCTACGCACAGGATTGTGCAGTGTATCTGCTATGTGGACATCGCACACAATATTCCAGCTCCACGTCAAATATTTTTTTTCTTCAGTTAACTGTGAGAATATGCCTCGTAAATACCACTCAACGTCGCATACGCGGAGCATTCAACACAAGTCCTTCAACCGTGCTGTTCTGCATCAAGGGCAGACGTTCTTACAGAGGTGTCAATCGCACCCTGCATTGGTGGCTGAAAGCCACGCGGTGGCGAAAAGCAGCACTGCAGCGTGTGCAAGCCATACGAAAAATATCCACCGGGCGATAACAACTGATTGAGACCTGAGCGCATCAGCCATAATTAACGCCAGCATGGAGTAGAGTGACGCTCCAGGTGTGCCGACTGTGTTCCGATCCGGCCTCCCCGCCGGCCGCTGGCAAGGCCGGCGCAGTCGGCGGCGGCGCGCGGCCAGCCACTCACCGGGCATGACGAAGTCGGTGGTCTTGCCGTCGACGGTGACGCGCCCCTTCCTGCCGTCGCGGATGACGCCGATCTCGTGCCAGAGGCCGTCGTCCACGCGCCGCTCAGAACCGCGCACCTTGACGGCGCCAGAGCCAAGGTCGAGGTGCACCCAGACATGGCCCGAAAGCAGCTCCACCGCGAACATGTCCTGAGGCAGCGGCACCGGTCAACGGCCTCCCGGCCAAGTCAGATCAGCTGGGTCACTGACGCTCAGGGCGGAGCAGGTCAGCTGAGCTGAGCTGCTGACACCTCGGTAAGATCAGGTCGGTTCAGCCGAATTACTGACGCCAAGGCCAGGTCAGGTCAGCTAAACTATTGATGCCCAGGTCAGGTCAGCTAAACTATTGACGCCCAGGTCAGGTCAGGTAAGATCAGCTCAGCTTGGCCAGTACTACTCGATGCAAATATGTCGCGCATCCCGGCGGAACCCGGGAAATACCGTGCTGCAAAACTGCTTGTGGATGGGCCAAACAACCACCTTGCGTTGGCATGTTACATCCGGGAAAATTAAAGATATTCGTTGGATGTGAGCTCCATTAAAAAAGAAACATGACACGTTACATACGACAGCTGTGTAAACAGATAAAACTCTTTTAGTTCCCTAATTTACGGTGTTTGTGTTAACACCAAGCCGTCCCGATATATATATATATATATATATATATATATATATATATATATATATATATATATATATATATATATATATATATCCCACCGCTTTGATGTAATGCATCCACTGGCTGTTCGTGACACTCAAAGGTGACACACTCAGACGGCGAAGTAACTAATTCATTGATGCATATTATGCTAAGTTTTATCTCGAAGCTGGAAGGCGTTACACCTCAGGAGCTGGGCGTGATGGTGTCGATGACAGTCGGTTATAGTTGTGTTTGTATGCTGCATTGTACTGCGTTGTATTGTGTTGTGCTCTGTACTGTAGCTGTGTTGTGTTTGTAGCGGTCTGTCACCGAGACGTGGTGCTCGCCAGGCCGACTTGGCATGGCCGACGAGCACTGGCCGGAACAAAGGGCGACAAATGGCACGCCAGCACACCGCCTCATCGACTGGAGCGACGCCGCGGCTGCTGAAGCGTCGCCACCGACGCGTCGGCAATTGTCCCTGGTGCGGCAGGCTGGCCGGCGGCCTCGGCAGCCGCGCCGGCCGAGCTGCGAGTCCCGGAAAGGCCAGCGTCGGCGCCGTCAGCCGACAGACACACATCGCTCCCACAGCCAAACATCCCGACGTTTAGCGGTCCAGCTGCCGCTCCAAACTCCAAGGTGGCGTTACCGAAAGAAAAAAGTTGGCGCTGCAATGTGAAATGGCAAGATAAACTCGGACAAAGTTGGTGTCACTTTGAGGTGTATACTGTGAAAGCATGCGTGCAGTTGTAATACCTGCCACACTATGTTCTCCAACCATGAATAAGAGTGTGTGAATGTTGAGAGTTGCGGGTGGATCCCATCCTGAAACCGCCTTTGAAATGAGTTTTCAGAACACCCCGAAAATACTTATTGAAGTAAATATGCTCGAACATTATTCAGTTCATCTGACTTTTAACTTCCAGTGACCCTTGTTTGCTAAACTACGTCACAGCTTATAGATGTATGTTTATTATTTATTGGCCTGACTCAATAACCAATAACAGTGTTAGCGTTTGTGAAAATCATGCATACTAAAGGTCGACGTTTGATATGTATAGGCTGCGCGCACACACACTTCATGTTCCAGCAGGCTATTGGACATCAGACGTTCCACCAAGAAGATTGGCTTCGGATATCTTGGAGCGACCTGCTCTGAATATGGACAGAAACTGGAAGATTATTCTGCACGTTCGACACAGACGAAAGGTGCCATCTTTTTAAAAACGTGCCCAACTTCGCTCGTCCGCAATTTCCGGAAATCCTGGAGGAATGGTGTCATGCCATCGCTATACGTGGGATGTGATCTAATGCGCCTTCTTGGTAATCCAAGTTAATCCAGATGGCTACCACCCCCGTGGCCATTCTGACAGACCACTTTCAAAGCTCATTCAGCAGCTTGATCTTGTCAGCCAGCCTGAACACGTATGAGAATCCACATATTCACGTAAGGTCAACATTCACGTTCGGTCACAGGAGATAATGAGTTTGCCAAAACTTCTAGGGTGGAAATATTGGCCGCGTGGATGAGGATTAATTACCATCGCAGCTACCGAAGGCGGTTTGGCTTCCGATTCTCTTTCCATTATGGACTGAAGATGCATGGAGAGCGACGAGCATGAAGAGTCCATCTACTTTACCTCTATCAAGTGATAGCAATCACGTGGGTATTCGTGTGTAACAAAGACGGTGGCTTCAGTAGGTATTCTGCACGTGGAAGGCGCACAGCACAGCACATGCGCACACGCACACAATCAGCCACAGTCTCCTCAGAACCGTCCTCGTGCCATATATCCAGCGGCAATGCGTCTTCGCGCCACCATGGACTCTCGGCCGCGTCACGTCACGGGTTTGTCACTCTCGGCCGCGTCACGTCACGGGTTTGTCACGCTCGGCCGCGTCATGTCACGGGTTTGTCACTCTCGGCCGCGTCACGTCACGGGTTTGTCACTCTCGGCCGCGTCACGTCACGGGTTTGTCACTCTCGGCCGCGTCACGTCACAGGTTTGTCACGCTCGGCCGCGTCACGTCACGGGTTTGTCACTCTCGGCCGCGTCACGTCACGGGTTTGTCACTCTCGGCCGCGTCACGTCACAGGTTTGTCACTCTCGGCCGCGTCACGTCACAGGTTTGTCACTCTCGGCCGCGTCACGTCACAGGTTTGTCACGCTCGGCCGCGTCACGTCACGGGTTTGTCACGCTCGGCCGCGTCACGTCACGGGTTTGTCACGCTCGGCCGCGTCACGTCACGGGTTTGTCACGCTCGGCCGCGTCATGTCACGGGTTTGTCACTCTCGGCCGCGTCACGTCACAGGTTTGTCACTCTCGGCCGCGTCACGTCACGGGTTTGTCACGCTCGGCCGCGTCACGTCACGGGTTTGTCACTCTCGGCCGCGTCACGTCACGGGTTTGTCACTCTCGGCCGCGTCACGTCACGGGTTTGTCACTCTCGGCCGCGTCACGTCACGGGTTTGTCACTCTCGGCCGCGTCACGTCACATGGTTTGTCACTCTCGGCCGCGTCACGTCACGGGTTTGTCACTCTCGGCCGCGTCACGTCACGGGTTTGTCACGCTCGGCCGCGTCACGTCACGGGTTTGTCACGCTCGGCCGCGTCACGTCACGGGTTTGTCACGCTCGGCCGCGTCACGTCACGGGTTTGTCTCTCTCGGCCGCGTCACGTCACGGGTTTGTCACGCTCGGCACTTGGAACCGCCGGACCCTCGAAGCATTCGGTGTCGGCAATCGTATCAGTGCTCCTGCTCAGCCGCGGAGGTCGGTCGTAACCGTGCTAAAGTGACGGTGTCCCCCATCGTGAGGCAGCCCCGCTCAACGGCCAGATAGGTAGGTGAAATATGAGACCATCGCACGGCAAAATACGAGCCCTTATCACCCATCGTAATGTTCACGCAGCAGAAGTTATGTCTGACACGCAATCTGCTTGTGGAGCAAGTTCAGCTCGAGAAGTCATGTCATTCGCCAGAAGTGGCACGCAGATAAACACTTCATACACAGGGACTCCTCTTTGGATGTGCATTGTGTCTATATATATACATATATATATATATATATATATATATATATATATATATATATATATATATATATATATATATATATATATATATATATATATATAGCAGTATATATATATATATATATATATATATATATATATATATATATATATATATATATATGTATATATATGTATATATATGCGTGTGTATGCATATATGCATAGGCATACAAGGAGTGTCAAAGTTGTATATGTCACACATATGGCTTGCGCAGTTCTTGTAAAGCCATCCAGTAATAACTGATGTTTACCCCTTATGCAACTAAACCGTCAGATCCTCACAACCAATCTCGGAGAGGGGGGGGGGGGGAAGGAGGTCCTTAATGGTCCCCGTCTAACTTTCCAACTAAGCCATACATGAAAACAAATGGGGCCCCATCGAAAAGCGCTCGACGAATAAGGTCCGAAAAAAGCATCACTTTTCATGTCCAGATAATTTTGGAAATCAAAATGACGGTTGTGGGAAAACAAATTCCATTCTCCTAAAACGATTAAAATCTCCATATTAGGTTAATTTGGGTCGTGCAATGCAACATTGAGACTATTTACGCCATGAAACTAGAAATAACCAATGGGATGGGGATAGCCGAGTGGTCAAGGTGTTGAGAGCTCTGGGTACCAAGGGTCCCGGGTTCAACACTCACACCACTGTGGACATTTCCCCAATCCCGCGACCCACCGGCGAAACAGTGTGGGCGGCGCCATTAGCCGTGATCGTGATATAAAGTGCGTCGAGAACAATCTAATAAACAAACAAACAATAGAAGTAACCAATAACAACAGCAGTGTCTAAACAGGCTTAGTCCACATTGCATGCTTTATCGTGACCTGACCTCAGGCTACTTGATGGAGGTGAAGCAAATTGGAGAAGGAACTTCTCAGGATGCTTCTGCATGCATACCAAGGGACAACTGATGCCAGAAGAACATGAATATTACAATAGTAGGAAATTTGGCCAAAAATTGGCGAAAATTGGCGGTGACTTCATGTCACTGACTGACCCCCAAACAAAATCCGAGATATACGTTTTGACATCACTGCCCCCCAATTGCACTCATGTACCAAGCTTCAATTAAATATCCCTACATATGCATTGGTTATGGATCCTCAAACATTTTTGGAGGTGGTTATCTTTGGCCTGAGCTCAGTCAATGACCGGATATGACCTGAGGTTGAAATTTGCAAGCCAGAGATAAAAATTATGGAGAAAATGATACCAAAAAATTGTGCGGCCTTGGGCTGAAATTTTACAGGGGGACGTAAAAATACCTCCAGAGACGAGGTTAATCAATTGTGCGGTAAACCTCGCGTTTCACTTGATATGGCTTGCTTTCAAATGAGAACTAAATCAGTCATCGGGCAAAGGTCAGCGTTGCAACGTGAGCTCCGAACAGTCCCGGAGCGTTCTGGAGGCGTATCACTTTCAGATGATACAACAACTTTGGCGTTGATGTTGCTTGAGCTAAAGACAACTGGATGGTAGAAGTGTTGTCAATTTGCGGTAAACTGTTGTGAAAACAATGCAAGCGATTAGTGGAGCGATGTAATAATTGGACGCATGTTTGTCATCACCCGAAACATTAATGAAAGTTGGTAACACATTCAGGCCTCGTGAATGATGAATTCTGGACACGCATGGAAGTCAAACACACGTGATGGTTTTCATAAATTGTTTTGAACAAATAAACCCAATCTGTTTGTTAGCCAGCATAATAATTGTATAGCTCAGCATATGAACCGGCAAGCATTAAGAAACCTTGCGTAGTCCAAGGTCATTGCTTAATCCAAAGGTCATGGCTTGATCCAAGATCATTGCTCACCGTTTCGTCCCTGCCCTTATTGAAAAGGATGAGGCCGTCTTCTTCGTTTGTGCGGATCCTGAAGGAGATGGAGCCGGTGGCGTGCGCGTTCCACGACGGCAGCGCCTGGCGAGACAGTGGACGACACTGAGCGCCGCACTCTGACACAGCGCCGCTGCGACACTCAGCACTACACTCGGACACAGCGCCGCACTCTGACACAGCGCCGCTCCGACACTCAACACTGCACTCGGACACAGCGCCGCACTCTGACACAGCGCCGCTCCGACACTCAGCACTGCACTCGGACACAGCGCCGCACTCTGACACAGCGCCGCTCCGACACTCAGCACTGCACTCGGACACAGCGCCGCACTCTGACACAGCGCCGCTCCGACACTCAAAGCACTGACAGCCCCACTACAACCCGCCCGACACCACCACTCGGACACAGCGCCGCACTATGACACAGCGCCGCTCCGACACTCAGCACTGCACTCGGACACAGCGCCGCACTCTGACACAGCGCCGCTGCGACACTCAGCACTGCACTCACACAGGACACCAGACCGACACAGCGCCGCACTCTGACACAGCGCCCCCGACACTCACAGCACTCGACACAGCGCCGCACTCAGCACTGCACTCGGACACACCCGCACTCGGACACAGCGCCGCTGCGACACTCAGCACTGCACTCGGACACAGCGCCACTCCGACACTCATAGCACCAATCGGACACAGTGAAGCTTCGCCACTCACAGCACAGCACCACTCGGACAGAGAGGCCGCTCCGACACCTAGCAATGTACGAGGACGCAGCATCGTTTCCCGACTGGCCTGAGCTGACCGCGGACTGACACCGGACTGACACTGGACTGACCCGGGCTGACCCAAGCTGATCCGGACTGACCCGGGCTGACCCGGACTGATCCAGACTGATCCGGGCTGACCCCGGACTGATCCGGACTGACCCAGACTAACCAGAACTAACACGGGCTGACCCGGGCTGACACCGGACTGATCCAGACTGACCCAGACTAACCAGAACTAACACGGGCTGGTCCGGGCTGACCCAGGCTAACCAGAACTAACACGGACTGATCCAGACTGACCCAGACTAACCAGAACTAACACGGGCTGGTCCGGGCTGACCCAGGCTAACCAGAACTAACACGGGCTGGTCCGGGCTGACCCAGACTAACCAGAACTAACACGGGCTGGTGCGGGCTGACCCAGGCTAACCAGAACTAACACGGGCTGACCCGGGCTGACCCCGGACTGATCCAGACTGACCCAGACTAACCAGAACTAACACGGGCTAGCCCGGGCTGACCCAGGCTAACCGCTGCCCTGATCGGCCGACTCGGGAGACTGAATGGCACGCTCTAGGGACGTCTTGGTCTCCCACAACTTTAGCACATGCTGGCTAATGTACAGCTTCCACAGAGGCTAGGCGGTGCTACCATATTCACTACTATACTATATGTGGCGGTGCGTTGGAGCAAATCCATCAGTTCAGGGACGGCTGTGGAGCGGCTGACGGCAGCTTTAAGCTGGTAAATACCTCCACACGATTAACCGTAAATAGCTGTTTGCCTTGACTGATGATGTGACATTGTTTTGCAGTATGTTGTGGGTGGGAGAAAGCATTATCACGTGCCGTGAAACAGCACACGGTTTAACAATTTTAACTTCATGCTGTCCATGGCAGATGTTCAAGTGACCGTACACATTTTGTTCCACCAAATTATTGATATTCGTCAGCTGTAGCGAATACATAAATTCGCATGTAGCAATGAACACAATGTATTTTAGTGGCAGAGTGGTGGTGTCACCACATTTGTTTTACTGGTGGATGATGGAAGTGGGTCTTGGAGACGTCTACATAGGGAGCGAAAATAACAGAAATGATGGCTGATAACGGCTGATGATGGCGGAGATAACGGTTGGCAACAGAAAGGAAGCTGTGACTGAGATTACTAGTTTCGTAGCCAGTGTGATCGGTTTTCTTGCAATAAATGATGCACCTATAAATGGCAGAATTCAATTGTGGCTTAGTGATGCTTAATATGTGAATACATGCATAATTTTGCTGCATGTTCTTCAAGCTTATTCTTCCAAAGGTTGGCCATCCTCTGGACGTCCAGGCTGCAGGAGGATTCCACGATTTTATTTTCTTCTATCTGAAACAAACGTCATCGAAATCGAAGCAAAAGAAGGGCTGACTACAACAACATGGCCTGCTTAGTTCTGCCATCTCTTCTTGCACAACCCTAAAGACAAACAGTACAATTCATACTTCACTCGGCCGACATAGCTCTTCAGGACCCGTGTTTTTTTTTTACTTTAACCTCGACCTACGGTCACGATAAATAAAAAAGCACCCGAAATTACATTTCCACCGGCTCACGAAGTATTGCATAACACCACTCCTGCTTAATCGCCATGGGAAGCGCAACTTCGAGCTGGTTGCGGACATCCGCACCGATGGGCTGGAAAGACAGCCCAGCACCACAGCGGCAACAATCACAGCAGCAGGACAGTGGTGAACGAGTACTGCAGTGGAATATAAACAATTTGACCCCCGTCGTGCCGGGAGGCTCTCGAGAGCCCCTCAGTTTTTCCCCGTGATATCGGCCGAATGAGTAGACACAGAGATGCCAAATTATCAGCAGCTTATTATGCCTCTTTTTATATATTTTGCACAAATTTCAGGCTCAGGCCATCAAGGTTATTGACCTGGATCGGGCCGAACAGAGTGATGCCCCAAAATATTCAAAATGTCGCCAATCAGAGTAGTTGCAACACATATATGCACCAAACTCAGCGCATGTTGTCCTTTCATCAAGACGAACAAACTAACATCTGAAAATGTTCATTAAGGTCACGGTTACTGACCTGAATTCAGGTCAATTTCCGCATATTTTTACGAAGTTCAGTGGGGAAAATTCAATTTGGGGGTAGTTTGCCAAGCCAAAAATGATAGAGAGCATGGCAAAAGCGTTCTGGGCAAATGTGTGTGTCGAAGTTCAATGGCATAAGGTCAGGTCACTTATGCATATTCTACACAATGCAATCTTATGCAGAATGCTATTGTTCCTCGCCAAGTTTCACATGAATTCAGTTTCAGCGCTGCCTAGGTCGTGCGAAATGAGATTGGATGACAAAAGAAAGACCTGTGATGACCCAACCTCGTGCAAACTGACCTGATTTAACCATTCTTTTCAATTACTTCCCAAACAGTGCACAATTCGGCGAAGGCTGAAGAGATCAGTTCATTAATTTGTGCATTGTCCTAGCGTGACCTGGGGTCAGGTCACGAGGTCAGAAGCTGGAAAATTTACACAGATATTTCAGTATCATATCAGTTCTTCTTGGAGCATAATTTTATACTTCAAATTCCATCAACTACTTCAAATTATATACTTCAAAAATGGTGTTCCGGGCATTTGCAAGCTTGAACTTGTTTGACCTGACCATATGACATGACGTATTATGACCTTAGTATTTTCAGATGTCAATAAGATACAAATGTTTTTTGAATGATTCTCTTGGAAGGACCCGATACATATATATTTATATTTTCCCAGGCAGGTAAAGGTAAAGGTCACGTCACTGGGTTCACATCTTATGATCTTTAGTGACCTTAGCATGGTCGATAATGAAGAAATAAGATGTGATTTGAGTTCTAGGCTATATTGGCTTGCTAATGACATTTTCCCTGTGTCACTAACATGCGTAGTTTGGAAGTTGGCTTTGAAGCCTGATAGGTACTGACCTGACCCGACCTATCCTGTCTTAACGCTTTTCACTATGATCAATATAAATGCATCTATCTATGTTAATTCTTACAAAACAATATCGACCGAACACAAGCTCTCTTGTTTTACAATGATTTCCAGGAACTTATGTCAGGATCCATATATTGACCAAATACGACTTCTGATGACCGCATTATCAGCGAAAATGCAAATTTGTGGTATGCTTCGGGTTCCTTATGACCAGAACTTTCAAATGGTGTTCTTCATTTCATGCTAGCGTACGTGCATGTAAGTTACATGGGGGACTATTAAGAGTCTTCTTCCCTCGGTCCAGCGAAGGTGGATTTGTCGGCCGGCTCGACGAGGGTTAAGGATGCTTTTAAGAATGACACAGGCATGAAAATTTGTGGCTACGGGTGCTGTGGTGCAACCTCCTGTCAGGGATCGATCTGCTCGACTTGGCAGGTAACACGATCTGGAGTATAGTGTTACTGAGCTGTCTGGAGCCGAGCAGCCCATCTTAACTGCCCGCGTCGAGGGGCTAGGCACTGATAATCAGCAACTGGCAGTGAACTCGTGCACATACGAGCCTACTCAACGAGTACGTCCACTCAAACAGCCGAAACGAAGCTCATAAGTACGAATAATCTGCATATTGTGAGGAGCCTGGCAGATATTTCGCAGTCAGAAGCGGTCTGAGCTGCTCAACTGGAATTGCACCCTTCCGTAGCACGCCCACAGTGGATGAGGAATGGATCCAAAGTGGATGAGGAAGGCGGGTGCCCATCTGCACTGCTCCATGACCCAAGCGTCTATGACCGCTGTCGACGTTTCATCCTGAAAGGCACATAGATCACGACAGAGCGGTACACTGTGCGGGGACAGATGAGCGTCATAGTCTGACACCAGTCATCATCATCAGATCATGGCCACCTCATCATGCTGGCGTCGGAACACAGCGACAGTGTCCTGCACGACACGACACGACACGACACGTCGCGACACGACACGACACGACAGAGCGGTACACTGTGCGGGGACAGATGAGCGTCATAGTCTGACACTAGTCATCATCATCAGATCATGGCCACCTCATCATGCTGGAGTCGGAACACAGCGACAGTGTCCTGCACGACACGACACGACACGACACGACACGACACGACACGACACGACACGACACGACACGACACGACAGAGCGGTACACTGTGCGGGGACAGATGAGCGTCATAGCCTGACACCAGTCATCATCATCAGATCATGGCCACCTCATCATGCTGGCGTCGGAACACAGCGACAGTGTCCTGCACGACACGACACGACACGACACGACAGGACACGACACGACACGACACGACACGACAGGACACGACAGGACACGACACGACACGACACGACACGACACGACACGACACGACACGACACGACACGACACGACACGACACGACACGACAGAGCGGTACACTGTGCGGGGACAGATGAGCGTCATAGCCTGACACCAGTCATCATCATCAGATCATAGCCACCTCATCATGCTGGCGTCGGGACACAGCGACAGTGTCCTGCACGACACGACACGACACGACACGACACGACACGACAGGACACGACACGACAGAGCGGTACACTGTGCGGGGACAGATGAGCGTCATAGCCTGACACTAGTCATCATCATCAGATCATGGCCACCTCATCATGCTGGCGTCGGGACTCAGCGACAGTGTCCTGCACGACACGACACGACACGACGCGACACGACACGACACGACAGGACACGACACGACACGACACGACACGACACGACACGACACGACAGGACACGACACGACAGGACACGACACGACACGACACGACACGACACGACACGACACGACACGACACGACACGACACGACTGGGACTGCTCGTGTCTACCAACGGCTACCGCCCAACACGAACGGCTCAGACACCCAGCAGAGGCGTGCAGCCACCCCGCTCGTGCCGGCAAATGTAGGGGGGGGGGACGCGGCGACAATGACACCGCCGTCGAACATCGGGGGCAGTATCAATCAGTGAACGCGTCTATCGGGAATCGACGACGAGCCAATTTCCGTCGCCGGCAAAATCGGAGCGTCGACGATTCTGGCCGATGAGGTGCGCGACGTCAACGATGGTGCCAGCACGCCGGAGATGTGTCGGCCGCCGGACGTGTTGACCCGCCGGCGGCCGCTCACGTGCCGATCGCCCTACTGCCAGTCCCACTCGCAGCTGCCTCCGTGCCGCGCCAGGGGCGCCAGAGACGGACGCCCAGTGGAATCGATTCTCGGCGGCGGCGGCGACGGCGGCGGTGGCGGCGGTGGCGGCGGTGGAAGCTTTGCTGGGCGTTGATCCCGCGCGCCGCCGGCAGTGAGTTGCGTCCGAAAAGCACCAGCACCAGCACCAGCACCAGCACCAGCTCCAGCGTCAAGACCAGCACGAGCACCACCATCAACAACGCCAGCACCGGTGCCGGACAGCCCCAGCCCCAGTACAGGCGGCACCGTCAAACCGTAACCAACATCAGTACCAGTGTCAGCGTCAATGTCAGTACCAGCACCAGCACCAGCACCGGCGCCAGCGCCCGACAACACCACAGCAAGAAACAACGGAGACCACCTAGAGACACTGGTCGCCACGAAACCATTGACCCGCAAGAGCGCGAGAAGCGAGCGAGTAGCAACTGCAAGGCTGGGCTGAGCACTCTGACGCAGTCCGGCACTCACGCAATGTAGCGACAATGTAGTGACAATGTAGCGACAATGTAGCGAGTGCCCACTTCAACAACAATAGTCAATCACACCCCGAACAGCAGCATAGAACAACTGTCACGGACGTCGCTAGACACCGAACGACCCAGTGAGCCATATAGCCATAGACGAACTTTGGCGCACTCACGGATAAATACATCGACGAGACTTAACAATTACCATTAGCTGTCAGCTAGTCGTACCATAGAACGGCTACAGCGGCCTGCATGGCACCTTCATTAATCGATTGGCATGCGCACAGGACAGCTGCAGCCAAAAACGTCACTTCCACTCCACATCAGTGCGAATCGATCGTCGAAGGCTGCAGGCAAATGTAGGTTCCGTCATTTTAGGTCACACCCAGCGGCTACACGTGAACATTAAACAATCGCCTGTATGATGTTCTGCGCTACTCAGTCACAAAACCACGCGGATTCCCATGATGCGATCTGAATTCAAGCTCTTCCAATGTGGGCCTCCCACTTGCATTCTCCAGATTTGTTGTTTCCTTTCCAATGCGGCTAGCCGAGAGCCCGTCAGCTGCGCGGAATAAGACGTCTCAGTGACGAGAAGGCCGGACTTTTCGCCGCTGAGACGTACCACGCACACGCCACTGCACGCCACGCCACGAACACGCAGTTGCTTGTCAGGTCACTCCTACATCGAAGCCATTCAAGGGTCATGGTGCACAAGCGTTGTCAAACTTCGGCCGCGGCGGTGGAGGTGGAGGGTACATAGCAAGCGTCGGATCACCATCAAGCCCGGCCAGCCGAATCGACAAGCACCAACAAACATCCATCAGCGGCAAAAGAAAACTGGCCGACACCGGCCAACGACAGCCTAAAACAATGGGAGAGCAAGCGATCAGTACAGCAGCTGGCCGAGCAGGCTGAGTGTCGCCGATCTGCCCATCTGAGGAGGAGGTGAGGGTGCGGGTGGCAGCGATGTGGTGTGGGCAGCTGAGCTGAAGGTACGCGAAGCACATCAACGGAGCGGTGCCTGCGCCGACGCCGCTCGGTCTTACCAGATTGGCTGCGGACGTGAGCAGACTGATCGGGTCCGACTTGCTGTCCTCCTGAACGAGAGACGGTACACTTTACAGACGCGAGCCCGCGTTGGCGGCGACACTCGGTGACACTGCGACACTCGGCGACACCCGGCGACACTCGGCGGTACTCAGTGTCGCCGAGCCGACCATCTCACGCCGATGTCGACGGCGGTGTGGGCATATGTGGTCTCTCGGCACTCATCACAACCCTGACACGTCTGGTTATTACGGGGGTCACATTCCACTTGTCTTGGTAAAGTCATGTTGAGCTCTGCTGGGTGATCATGAAGGTATCAATAGCACGAGTTTGCCCTTGCAGGAATCAAAGCGGATACGGGGGAGGGGGCACTCTTACGCTCGAGTGCACCCTCGCAGAGGAATAGACTCCCCTTGGAATGAAAAGGCACCCTCCTGGGAAGAAAACACACCCCTTCAATGTACTCGAGGGCATCTCTCCCCCTTAGATCAACCATTTGTTTTTAGCTGAAGGCGCCCCTCCGAAGAAATAGCACCCCTCAAGACAACTGCCCCTCTCATGCGAATTGCTGGATCCGCCCCTGGCTGGGATCACAAAATAACACCAGCTTTTCAGATCCGTGCGAACGCCGTCCACGCACCACTGTTTCTCCTCATCTCCAAATGTCATTCATCAACCATATCTGTACCTACCCGCCGTCAAATTCGGCGAGTGTCACAGATAGCACTTTGTTGAGTTCGCAACTTGACACTTCATCATTCTCCACGATATCTCAGTCTCCCAGAGGATTCTCCTTTCGGTTTGAGGTACCCTTTCCCAACACGGTTGCTCAAGAAACGTTTTGCGCAGTGCGGCGAGCCTGGCGCAGTTGGCTGCCGACTCCCGCACAGCTAACTCCCCGGGGACACGGCGGGAAACGTGCCGGCGGCCACTCTCAGGGGATCGAGCTGACCCCGGCGGCCATTCTCAGGGGACAGAGCTGACCCCGGCGGTCACTCTCAGGGGACCGAGCTGACCCCGGCGGCCACTCTCAGGGGATCGAGCTGACCCCGGCGGCCATTCTCAGGGGACAGAGCTGACCCCGGCGGTCACTCTCAGGGGACCGAGCTGACCCCGGCGGCCACTCTCAGGGGACCGAGCTGACCCCGGCGGTCACCCTCAGGGGACCGAGCTGACCTCGGCGGCCATTCCCAGGGGACCGAGCTGACCCCGGCGGTCACTTTCAGGGGACCGAGCTGACCCCGGTGGCCACTCTCAAGGGACCGAGCTGACCCCAGCGGCCATTCTCAGGGGACCGAGCTGACCTCGGCGGCCATTCCCAGGGGACCGAGCTGACCCCGGCGGCCACTTTCAGGGGACCGAGCTGACCCCGGCGGCCATTCTCAAGGGACCGAGCTGACCCTGGCGGCCACTCTCAGGGGACCGAGCTGACCCCGGCGGTCACTCTCAGGGGACCGAGCTGACCTCGGCGGCCATTCCCAGGGGACCGAGCTGACCCTGGCGGCCGTTCTCAAGGGACCGAGCTGACCCTGGCGGGCACTCCCAGGGGGCCGAGCTGACCCTGGCGGGCACTCCCAGGGGGCCGAGCTGACCCCGACGGTCGTGGAGAGGTTGGGCAGTGTCGCAGTCAGGTGACCACCTGGGGACCGACCTTGCCGGGCTGATCGACCGATGGCTGGGAAAGTCGGCGGCTTCGTCTCGCCTTAGAGGTCGGGTCGACACGGGATGGCGCCAAACCTAGCAATCAGTGTCACCACGGGAACACCTCTGCCCCTCCCCGCCCCAAGATGGGCGCCGCGTTGCACGCAAACACCATTCTACTCGCCATCCTTGTAAGGAATTCTCACAAACTCCAAGGCAGATTTTAACCCATGAACTGCCGCCCACGAACCATACCCCCACTTCTACCGGAGGGGTGGGTGAGTGGGATCGCCATCTCCAACTTGTGGTCCGGACCACGTGGAGGACCGTGGTTTTCGCCGTTGCGTGACGTCATCGTTCAGCTGATCAATGGTGTAAATACATTTTGTCTGCATTTTACTGTTGAACCTCCAGGTCTGCTCAGAGAGGTCAAAGTCGGGGTGTCGCCACCGGACAGATTTCGACTCTCAACTGCCAAGCTACCCAGTTAACCATGCCACTTGCACCCAGGCACTGGCACAGGAACGGCAGTGACAGGGACGGCATCATTGTCCCATCAACATGGAGTGAAATTAAACTTTAACCCTGTGGTGTGTATGCAAATACATTACCATGTCAGCATAGCCTTTGTCATTTTACCTTGAGCTTATTAACATGCTTCTCGTGCATGTAGGTAGTTATCTACTTACATAGGAAGATACGAGCTTCCCTAAGCATGCGTGGTATATATATATATATATATATATATATATATATATATATATATATATATATATATATATATTTATTGTGGGAGGGGCACCATGCGGTGGATGGGCTGTGTGGCAATTAAGACCGAAATGACAGGGAATCTGCCAACATTATATATGAACTCTTAAGTATCAGGGAGCTTTGAACCACTCGGTCATTGAGCCATTTTTATGCCAGAATTATAAATACTAAAATAATTGAACCGACCCCATGCTACCTACCAGTAGGTAGCATGGGGCTGCTTCGGCAAAGAATTACCTACGCACCAGCCACAACCAATATACTCCAATGATAAATTAGCATATATCAAGCATAGGTATAGGTCACCAAAATTACTGCACAAATAAGATAAAGGTACCTAGAACCTGATTGGCGTGATAGTTCACTATACATTATTTTCCAATGACCCTAAAACGATCATTAACCTCCGTCAATATCAATGGCCGAGCTACAGCCGCTGACGTGCAAAAACGGCGGGCAGCCGCCTGGCATAAGGTAAATGAGGTCACAGCAAGCATGATCTCCGTTTCAATGGGAGATCGTAAATGAAATACTTTGCGGCAGATGTTAGCTTTGGCGATGGGCACAGCAAGTTCGAATTTTGATAGTTCAGTCATGAAGCAATATGCGCTAGTTTCAGTTATACCAGCCAGCAAAGCACAACTAGTCTGTTCGGTGTCGGCGCCTGTGTTTGTGTTGGTGTCAGTGTCGGTGACAATGTTGGTGTCCGTGTCAGTGTCAGAGTCGGCATCAGCGTTGATGGCGGCGTCAGTGTGCGGCGTGGCAGGAGTCCGCCGGTGGAAAATCAAACCTGAGGTGGCGAGCTAACTGCACCAGCCTCTGCATCTGTAGAACACGACGGCCTGCCAGTCGCAGATGTGCCAATTACACGGCCGAGTAATCTGCGTGTCTGGCTGACTGGGAAAGTCGCCGGGACGCCAATTCCATTTGGGTCAAATTAAGTACCAGAGCAGTCGACAGCAGCTGCCAACCACCACCTGCAGTTCTCGTCGATGTCGGCGGTTTCCTGATAACACGGCCGGTGCCGTTGGGGGTAGAGGGATAGGCTTCCCTGGAACAAATTAAGATTGACCCCCTAGGTGTTGAATGGTAAATAATGAGTTGAAAATTGGCATTTTCCCTGTGTCCTCTGTCCCTGAGCAAATGACGTGCCGTCGCCCTTGTCCAATGCAGTCTTCACCGATGTTGGCTCCCTTTTGATGCAATCTTCACTGATGACATATATAATTAATACTGGAAACTCATAAACACCTCCGCAGATAATAAGCAGCTGTAAGCGACTGGGCTAATAAACAATGAATCGTGCGTGGATAACCTGACCAGGATGATTTCATATTAATTATTTTGAACAAATCAATGAAGCCACCACTACCGCAGGAGCCAGACACCGAACTCACATCAATGTATTAGAGTATGGCTGAGTCGCTGCCAAAGTGCATTGACCGTTGGCTGCTTTGTTTGCAGTACAACTGGACCGCGCACGTAAGACCGCTTTTAAGAAGAAAGCGACCGAGAAACTGTGAGAGGGGGGGGGTTACCTCTTTCATGACCAAAGATACCTCGAGAGCCCCGCTTTATCTACTGTACGCCCACAGGCCCAATGGTCAAGCTGTGATGTGATTGGGGTCAAATCAGTTATTGGGGAGGAGGATCAGTGGCCCCCGTTAGATAATACAGTGATACCCCTGCATACACAGTCACTGTCTGACCACAGTAATTCCAATAACACCACTGTTAGACCCATTTAATCTCCGTTGGACAGATTCAACCTCTGTTAGAACATCCACTTCATCCGATGGCGACGGCTAGTTGTGATCTAACTATCCTCAAAGTGGCACAAAGCTATCAGTCATCTCGCCAGCTGAACTTCAGCTACTTCCCAGTAATTCCATTATCTCTCGGAGGACCTTCAGAATCCCTGAGCTGTCAGCTGCCTCTAGTCCGCTCCTGAACCAACTATCACCCCTGACATCATGTGATCCAGTCTGCGACCTAATGCGACCTCATGAAGCGTCGTGTGCCCTGGGTCCTGGCATCGTCACCACCAATGACGTCAGAGCCAACACTTGTCACCACCTGACGACCTTAACATCGACCCAAATCTGCCATCTCAGCCCGACCTTGTCGGCACCGGGTAGCCTCAGAACTGACCTCGTCAGATGGCACCGGGTAGCCTCAGAACTGACCTCGTCAGATGGCACCGGGTAGCCTCAGAACTGACCTCGTCAGATGGCACCGGGTAGCCTCAGAACTGACCTCGTCAGATGGCACCGGGTAGCCTCAGAACTGACCTCGTCAGATGGCACCGGGTAGCCTCAGAACTGACCTCGTCAGATGGCACCGGGTAGCCTCAGAACTGACCTCGTCAGATGGCTGGATGACTTCATCTTTGACCTGACTTGTGATCGCATTTCCGACCTCGAACCCCAGAAGACCTGATGTTTGACCCCGTCACCCGACGATCTCAGCCTTGACCTCGTCACCTTACGACGATCTCAGCTTTGACCTCGTCACCTTACAGCGATCTCATCTCTGACCCCGTCACCTTACGACAATCTCATCGCTGACCCCGTCACCTTACGGCGATCTCATCTCGTGACCCCGTCACTTTGAGTGACATGACACTCAACCCCATCACCGCAGTGTAACCTCTTGTCCGACCCCCATCACCGCAGTGTAACCTCTTGTCCGACCCCCATCACCGCAGTGTAACCTCTTGTCCGACCCCCATCACCGCAGTGTAACCTCCTGTCCGACCCCCATCACCGCAGTGTAACCTCTTGTCCGACCCCCATCACCGCAGTGTAACCTCCTGCTCGACCCCCATCACCGCAGTGTAACCTCCTGTCCGACCCCATCACCGCAGTGTGGCCTCCTGTCCGACCCCATCACCGCAGTGTAACCTCCTGTCCGACCCCATCACCGCAGTGTAACCTCTTGTCCGACCCCCCATCACCGCAGTGTAACCTCCTACTCGACCTCCATCACCGCAGTGTAACCTCCTGCTCGACACCCATCACCGTAGTGTAACCTTTTGTCCGACCCCATCACCGCATTGTAACCTCCTACTCGACCCCCATCACCGCAGTGTACGCCCCGTCCGACCCCATCACCGCAGTGTAACCTCCTGTCCGACCCCATCACCGCAGTGTAACCTCTTGTCCGACCCCCATCACCGCAGTGTAACCTCCTGCTCGACCCCCATCACCGCAGTGTAACCTCCTGCTCGACCCCCATCACCGCAGTGTAACCTCCTGCTCGACCCCCATCACCGCAGTGTAGCCTCCTGCTCGACCCCCATCACCGCAGTGTAACCTCCTGCTCGACCCCCATCACCATAGTGTAACCTTTTGTCCGACCCCATCAACGCAGTGCAACCTCCTGCTCGACCGCCATCACCGCCGGGCCGACCTCACCACGCCGCCGGGTCTGCCAGAGCTGCAGCTGGTTTGAGACAATGCTGGCACGAGCTGTCAGCCCAAGTGCACGCTCCGACCGATCTCGTCTGACCGACTCATATCGACCGGGAGGCTGCCTCTGCCTAGCGGGGAGCTCCCCAAGTCGGCGCAACAGACAACAGGCGCAGTTTCTGCCGCGAAACCTGAACAACTGTGTCAAGAAAAACTTCCAACTAAGTCCAGGAACACCAAAGTTATGTCTGGAGACTCATGGACCTCTCTCCGGAAACTCGTCACCCTGCTTCGAAGCCCAAGGACCTACGTCTGGAAGCCAGCGAGTAGCTGTTCAGAAATCGGTGGATCTTTCCCTGTAAAATCATGAGGTGCTGTCTGCGAAGTAGCAATATTGCATCTTGAAACCCGAAATATGTCCGAAAATCCATCAACCATTTTCGGAAAACCTGCCAGTCTGTATTGGGAAATTTTCGTACTTGTATATACGACTACACCTTATACCTACCACACAATATCTGGACAAATTACTCTGAAGTAAATGCGACTGCTAAAGAAGAGAAAATGAAAACATGCCAAGCCTATTACCTGGGGTAAAATATTCATCTTGGCTCTTCGGTGTACAGCATCACATTGTCTCCCAATGCTTACTGATAGGAGACGAACCTATTTGTGACAGGGATTTAATCCATTATTAGATCCAGTCGGCTATGTGTTGGTATTATATGACACAGGGAAGTTCTGCACCATCGTCGTGTCCAGTGGTTGCTATAGGCGGACAAGATTGCATGATACGCAATGTCGAGGTGTTGATTTTGCACAAGCAGGGTTCAAAAAGCCAATCGCCCATTATTGCGGTCGAGAAGGCTGGCTAAACACTGGCTCAATCACTTGCCGCCGGCGCGCGGTCCGTGGCGGTTCGGAGCCCCACCACGGACCGACAGGTCGCAGACGAGCAGAAGAGCACCACCATTGGAGTAGAACACTGCGACGGTGCTGCACGTGCGGCGGACCAGCACTCCCGACATCGGCACTCCAGACGGACTGGCTGCCACCGGACGGACGGCCGGCCGGCACTCCAGCCGGCGGGGGCTCGTCGCCACCGGACGGACGGCCGACCGGCACTCCAGCCGGCGGGGGCTCATCACCACCGGACGGACGGCCGACCGGCACTTCAGCCGGCGGGGCTCGTCGCCACCGGACGGACGGCCGACCGGCACTCCAGCCGGCGGGGCTCGTCGCCAAGGGACGGACGGCCGGCCGACACTCCAGCCGGTATGTGTGTGTGGGGGGGGGGCTCACCACCACCGTACGGACGGCCGACCGGCACTCCAGCCGGTGTGGGGGCTCATCACCACCGGACGGACGGCCGACCGGCACTCCAGCCGGCGGGGGCTCGTCGCCAACGGACGGACGGCCGACCGGCACTCCAGCCGGCGGGGCTCGTCGCCAAGGGACGGACGGCCGCCGACACCCAGCCGGTGTGGGGGGGGCTCACCACCACCGTACGGACGGCCGACCGGCACTCCAGCCGGGTGGGGGCTCATCACCACCGGACGGACGGCCGACCGGCACCCAGCCGGCGGGGGCTCGTCGCCAAACTCAGCCGGCGGGGCTCGTCGCCACCGGACAAACGGGGCGGACCGAGCAGCCGCCGGGCCTAGGAATTCCATCAGCCGCTGACCGGATACGACTGCTTCCGGCGACGCAGCCGCGGGCTCATGTGTGGGCCCGGTGTTGCTTTAACGTCGGATTAAGTGCGATGGGGCACGCCAGGTCGATATAGCTGCGGTCGTACGACCGAAGATTCCCGCACTCCCCCCCCCCCCGGCACACCAGCCGACAGACTACTGCCGACGCAGACGGAGGACGCTTTGCAATTCGGAGTGTATGTTACCAATTTTAGTCGTTTCGCTGTTCAAATCGACACGTGTCTGACATCACTGGCGCGGCCTGTGAAAAAGACAACTCCTCTAACTTCGGTATGGTTCCAAACACTACATTTTGTCTAACAAAGGACAGGGCTGGTGACTGAACTGAGGGCTGGGCCACCAGTTAATATGTTAACCGAGGCCTTAAATTATAAGAATACCACAGAACTTCAAACGTAGTAGCTTGGCACGCAAATTTGATGGAAGAACGCATTCATTAAGATCCTAGCATGATGAAAATGAAGCTGGCATTGTGAATTGTCGTGTCGTTCTCAGACGCCAGCATTAAGGCTCCAAGATACAAATCCTTCATTATTTCGCAGTCCCACTTCATATTTGGGACGATGTGTGCATCATTTGTAGGACTGCGTGATATATGTGCCCGCAATATTTAGAATACGTACATTTGTCCCGAGCAATATTTCAACGTAGGATAATATTATCAATGATATAAATATTATCAATCAACTCATCAATTTGGGAGCAAGCGAAGTTTCTTCCCCCACTCCACACGAGTTCTCTCTTAAGTTATAAAAGTTCAGTTCAATCCTAAAAAAAGAATACAACGTATATGGGACGGAATCCTTTTACTTTTGGGCTGGTAATTTTGGCCGATGGTGCAGACTGTTCCCAGACGTTTGGATGTTGGTGGGAAAAGGGGAGGGCGAGTGGTCCACAACGTAATTTGGATCTAAGCTATCTAGTGTACGCCCGAGATCAGCGGCGGCGGAACGAGTGGGGCGCTGTAGCTTGTGCCCCCTTGCGCGAGCAAGTGGTGGGCGTCTTTGCTTTGGTGACCTCACCAAAAGCTGCTTATTCTCCCTGGACGCCATGCTTCTTAAAAGAAAGAGGCTTCCTTGTTAAGCGCTGCACCCGGCCAGGTTATGGAGGTACGGCTAGAACACATGCGTGTAACTTTTCTGGTCATTTAGCTAATGATTGAAATTAAATTATTGTCCGGCACACTTTACTCAGAATTAATACTAAAGTTTACTAAAAGTGATTTTGTGGACCGTTCCTGGGTGAATGCCATTCTGCGGAACATACATAGTTTTAGCGATCCGCTCTCTACCCCAGGGTATGTTTTATCAAACGGGGAGACGATGATGACAAAATATACCGAGAATAAATAATTGGGCCGGAATATGCGAATTTAACCTTAAAATGATTGCATTTTTCGATAGTTGGAGCAATTTTATCCACAGTTAATATGTCAACATAGGCTCCGCTGAATCCGCCACTAGATCAAGTTACCCGGATAAAGTGGCCGTAAACTGCACTGCAGCTTGAAATACTGCCAACAAGATCACTTCACTGCAGCTTCTTCTCTTCCCCTCTTCCCAGCCAATGTCGCCTCGCTGGAACATCTTGGCCTGTTGGTGAGGTCTGAGCTCATCCCATTGATTTGTCTCAATTGGTGGCGCTCCTCGGGGAGTTAGTACCAGGCACACCAGAGGATGCTCCGCCGCATCAAAATTGCTTTGCCTGTCCTTTCTTCTGGCAAGTAATTCATCGAATGTTTTGTTTTGCCAGCATGCTTTATAGCCGTGCAGGCTTCGATCGTTTCGGTCATAATTTGAGCATCGTTGCATTTGTTCTTGAATAATATATTAGCCTGGCGTTTTCGCCAATCGAACTAGATATTTTCCTGAAGATAATGATCTGAGAAAAGTGTGTCCAATATGATAGACGGTATGCCCTTCTTGCGTTATCCAGCTGCACCAATTATCATCTTAGCCATGCTGGGCCAGTTGCTACACTGTGTTGCGAAGAGTGCCTACATTCTACAAAGGGGCGCTCGCCTGGCCCAGGAAAGCGCATACATTCTGAAGAGTTGGCGCCCAGAAGGGTGTCTTTACTAGGACTGTCAAGAGAGGCGCCAGAGTTCCCCAGGAGGGTGTCTAGGTTTGAAGACAAAGATACCCGTCCGTGACGGTCGGGCGCCTATCTCGTCAATACCGGTGCTTTTCCGGACAGCAGTGTAGTTTGAGGATGTAGGCACCCTCCAGGGCCATTCGGGTACCGCTCTTCGTAGTATGCGGAACACTATTAACTGCATACGCTGCTCTTTCGACAAGAAGGACGTCTTTCTGGGCAGTTGGGTGCTTTGAGAATGCAAGTGCCCTCCTGGGCCAGTCGGTGCTCTCTTCGCAGTCAGGTGCCTCTTTGGGCCAGGTCGGGGCAATGCTCTGTTGAAATTACAGCGCCGTTTCAGATAGTAAGCACCCCTTGTGCAAACCTTTCCATTTTCCATATTATTGTACAGTTTTTACTGGTTGGATAAACTCGGCCGATTGGGTGGTCAGTTGGCTCGATTGGAGAGACACTTTTCCAACCTAGCTAACATGCTACCCAAGGCTATGCTCCCCCTTGGCGATGGTAGAGTGTATGCCCTGGGCTAGCAGTGTACCTATTCCTGGAGGCGCTATGTTGCTCAGGACATGGACGTCGATGACGCGCCGAAGGCCTGTTTATCGCCCTGTGATGAGATAAGCGCCCGTTTTAGTCAAGGTTGGAGTTCCTCCCGAGATCGGCGCTCCTGTGGTTGCACTCTTTGAACTGGTCTGGCACACCTCCGATTAAGGACCGGTGCCCTTCGTTTTCTCTGGACTCCCTTGCTGAATTTTGTATTATGACACTTGATTGGTCATTGAATCGATGCGTACAAAAAGCTGGCGTCAATATTGTGTCGAAGGACAAAGAGACGGAGGGAAGGCGAGAGGGGGTTATCTCAGCCTTTGTCTGTCCCGTATGGAGAGGACGGAACCAAGCACACCTGTTGGCCCCGGCCACCATCCGTGAGTGGTCGGAGTCGTCCCGGCCATCCGTGGGTGGTCGGAGTCGGCCCGGCCATCCGTGGGTGGTCGGAGTCGGCCCCGGCCCGGCCATCCGTGAGTGGTCGGAGTCGGCCCCGGCCACCATCCGTGAGTGGTCGGAGTCGGCCCCGGCCACCATCCGTGAGTAGTTGGGGTTGGCCCCGGCCACCATCCGTGGGTGGTCGGAGTCGGCCCCGGCCACCATCCGTGAGTGGTCGGAGTTGGCCCCGGCTACCATCCGTGAGTGGTCGGAGTTGGCCCCGGCCACCATCCGTGAGTGGTCGGAGTCGGCCCGGCCACTATCCGTGAGTGGTCGGAATTCGTGATGTGAACATTGAAGATAACGTGTCAGGCCACTCATCTCTATGACGTAAACAGAGGAAGCATCGATGATCGTTTTCTTCCGTATAAAATTGCAAGTAATCGGCAATTCATTGAATTCATACCGTTTAAATTAACTTTACGACATTGACCCCAATTCATCAAAAAATGGATGTGGTAGGTGATAGACAACTGAAATAACTGTCGCTGATCTCTACAAAGTTATCCAAGATCAATAACCTAACTGGATGCCAGATGACCTTCGTGGAGTTAGGAGTGATTATATGGTTAGTGTGCACCCTAAGACTGAACTAGGCATCCAGTTTTCGCCTGGGTACTACAACATAGTGTCCTCAGGCACTAATAATAAAATGTCTAGAATTAGGTCAGCATTTTAACTCCACATATCCTCTTACATAACAGTCAAATTATAGCACATCACACATGACAATAATCCCGGGATATTGAGAAACACTGGTGAACAGATTCAGCGAGTATATGCTATCGCTGTTACACAGGTAATGCGATAAAAAAAGAAGTTAAAGTTTTTTGCAACCCAGATTTTAAATTGAGATGGGAAGTAAACTAGAAAAAGAAAAAGTAGAAATCCGGCATGAATAACGAGCTGATGAAACACTGGGCATAAGCCGCTGGCTGTCGTCGCATATGGTTCGCCTTTCTGGCTGTCGTCGTGTGTGGCTCGCCTTCTTCACTTGGAAATGCTCGAGAGCAAACAGCGCCCTGTTCTCGCAAACGTGACGAAATGAATGTCGTTCATGAGCGATGGGTAACCGGCACAGTAGTTTGGCATCTTGCTACTTTCGGCGGCCCAGGGGGGTTGCGACCTCCACAGATTTGCGCAAACGGCGCGTGAACGGAGGGGGGGGGGGGGCATCGGGGCAAACCTATGCACATACCTACGGACATTCACTGCGGAACCTTTGGTGTAACACTTGTCGTGTCAGATCGTATTACTGACCTGTGACGATTCTTCGGGGACCTGCTCCGGCGTATTTCAGCAGATTTCGCACTTTTCACGTTTGTATCCAACTATGTTGCAAACAATGCATGGTACCCTTATGAGATAAGCGTCCCCATCTTTGTTATTCAATTTTAAGTCCATTGAGGGGTGGCAGGATCCAACAGCATTAACCTGCTCCTGTACGGATCAGATGAAGTCACGGAGGATCAAAATGTATGTCTGATCTTTGGGTTCCGAATGCATAATGTTGAGCCCTAGAAGGTAATAATGAATGCTGGATTCGCATTTAGCACCCGGAGTTATCCTATGAAATAGTTTGGACCACGTTTGGTAAGCTGACCTTTGAACTGTACTAATCAGGTCAACACAGGCACATGGAGTTAAAGTCGATCAAGGCTGGTTCTAGGGCACGTATGTGTACTGATTTCGGATTATGGGGCCGCAAGTTGTTTTGGGCTCCAAAATCCCAAGCCCTAAATTGAATCTGCGTTGCTATATGCCATGCTATGTTATAGAACGCTATGCGATTTTATAGAAAGCTATAGGATCATGCGACCTCTCCTTGGACTTCGATTGAATGTTGAACACGGGAATGTGTATTTAAGAAGCGTATCATGCATAGTTCGCCAACTGTTCGGGTCCGAACTTGAAAAATGCGAAATCTGCGGAAATCCGCCGGAACATGTTCACGAACTTTTCACGACCAGAGAACATGTTCTTAGATGAGTGATTTGACCTGCCCTGGCAACAAGATTCATGTGAAAAGTTTAGCAATGGATGCCCAAAGGCCCGCGCAAAACTTCATATAATTTTACCAAGCAATTTCTGTAATATGCTGGACGAAAAACGCGAACTAACGCACGGCACCGCACGAGCGGCGTCAAAATGTTCGGTGTAAGCCTGCGAGTTTCTTAAAACCCACTACAACTAGAACACTACCAGAGGCGCAGCCAAGGGGGAGGAACCTGGGGGCCTGTTCCCCCTTAGCCACCAAAAATTCACTAGATGAAACAAGAAATTTTGAGAATTTCAACACCAAAACTTTTCGGAGCTCGAAGCGCGGCGAAAGTGGTTTTGTTTCATTACACTTTTTTTTGGGGGGGGTCCGCCCTTTAAGAAAAAAAAACTGGTTGCACCACTGGACACTACTAGATAAAAACATCGCATATCAAGAGAAGCACAATCAGACTAGAGGCGCAGCCAATGGGAACGCCCTCCCCTATCCAAGCAATTGCGCTAGATGAACGAAATTTTGTGACTTTCACCACGCCAAACCATACATTTTCAGTGCGCTTCGCGCGCATGGTCTCCGTCCTATTTTTCCCATTCCAAAATACGTGACGTCGCTCTGGCACCGGGCAGCACAATCCCCAGCGGACCATGCGTCGAAAAAGACCACCAGTTGCCTGAATGACGATACATTGTCGCCAACGCCAGCTGCTACGCTACCGAAAAAAATAGATGTCTGAGCACAGCGCCCTCTTTGCGGCGGTACGTTCCGCCGCTAGTGGGGGGTGGGGTGGGGGGGGTCCTGCAATTTGAGGGCCATGGGACAGCTGTAAGAACTATGGATGGGTAAGGTGCCTAGACAGTCGTCTGCTTTTGACAATGTCGCGTCCATTTCGCATGGATGAGCCAGTACCACCGAGTCCGTCACGAGTTCAAGGCGAACAGTATTTCTGATGCCGTGCGCCAGGTCTGAAACATCCAGCAGTCTCTGGAGCTTGGTGGCCCTGGGAGAGTGCTAGACGATATCGATCGGTGAGCGGCATCGTCGTTGAATGCGGCTGTGCCGCGACTGGAATCTACCTCGTCGGACGATGAGATGATGAGCCCATTAAGCCTCCTCCGTTAAGCCGCCCTGCTTAGAAGCAGCGTTGTGGCCATGGAGGGCGGTGGCCAGGAGGGGCGGATTGTTCACCCACATCAGCACCACGCTTTTCTATGTTTATCTTGATAGTCGCCTAGTGCTAACACTCGCACAGTGCCCATCGCTTCAACATTGGCTTGTCCTTCATAACATTCTGACCACATTCCTAGCGGAAATAATTATAAGAAATGTTTATTGTGCTATGTGGCCTGGTGATGGAAACAGACTACTTCTAAAGGGCAGATATCATGTTCGGCGATGCTTTTTAGCAGGATAATCTATGAAATCCACTCATGCTATTGTTTAATATGACCAGATGAAGCCATGGCTGGGCCGCTATCCGGGCAGCCACCACTCACGGGTGAACGTCACTCCACCAGAAACTCGACCCAGCAGCGTCCGTCACAACTCTTCAGCTTACAAGGATGCGGTGTGAAGATATTGCCAGCATTCACGCTTAGCTTAGGCGACAGGAGAACGACGTTGGAGCAAGCAATGTCCATTAATCAGGATGAGAGTTTCCACCGCGCGTACCAAAGACGTTCACTACCCTCTGAATAGTGGCATACGACAAATCGGAGAAGCAGCGACTTCAAGTTAAACACTTCCCAATGGTCCATATGCATCACACATGACAGTCATGAAATAAATGACGGGATATCCGGATATTTGCACATCTGAGACACTTGAATTTTATTATTTGCGCTAAGCGCAGCATTTAACAGGCGTGTCAAGGGGCGTCAATTTATGAAAATCACGGGTCGAAAATCACTCAGGTTCCTCCGCATACATGGAAGCAATGGGGGGGCCGAAATTGATTGGGCGCGGAGGGATATTGTTGTGCCATGTCACCCACATGTAAACAAATTGCTTACTTTCCGACATCAGGAAGCGAAGGATTTTAGGCTTCATCGACAAAGACTGTTGCGGTGTACTGTCTCGCCGCATTGTCCAACAGCCAAGAGCACAGCAAAATGTCGGTGTCAGAACGTCAGACCCGCAAGGAAGTTCCAGAACAAACAAACACAGAACACAGAACAAACACTCTGTCGCATCCCAGTGGAGGTTTTGGACATTCTGTCGCATCCCAGTGTTCTTGGCTGCTTGACCTTCTGACCCTGTGCCATTGTCTCAGCAAATATCGCAGTGTCGTTGCATATGACGGAAGAGGACGGAAATAGCCACTCACCAGGTAGGAACCCCGTGACGTCATGGAGACGGGGTCGGTGGCCCCTGTCGTCTGACACATGTACTTCATCTTGCCATGTACAGAGATCAGCTTGTTGCCGGTACGACTGAGCTCGATCAGGTCCAGGTGCAGCGAGTCGGCCGTGTATTCCACCTGCGGTCACCAGGTGTCATACGGGTCAACAGGTCATCGCGTTTCCGGCGCGACGTGCAATAGACTCGGGAAGTGTGCATTCATTTCGTATGCACACATTGCCGAGTCGATTGCGAATAGCCGTTACGAAACGTGAAAATATTGAAATTATTACATCATTATAAGGTGACCCAGGGTCACAATCATGTCCGGATGGATTCCCAGTTTGATATCCTGCCCATGGCGATGCTCACATGCTTTATCAGACACGTCAATACATCGGGCTGATAAGTAGTTCACATCAGTGCGTCAAGGCAGGTCACCACCTACCGAGAGATGTTGGGAAAGGCAGGTCACCACCTACCGGGAGATGTTGGCAAAGGCAGGTCACCATCTACCGAGAGATGTTGGGAAAGGCAGGTCACCACCTACCGAGAGATGTTGGGAAAGGCAGGTCACCACCTACCGAGAGATGTTGGGAAAGGCAGGTCACCACCTACCGAGAGATGTTGGGAAAGGCAGGTCACCACCTACCGAGAGATGTTGGGAAAGACAGGTCACCACCTACCGAGAGATGTTGGGAAAGGCAGGTCACCACCTACCGAGAGATGTTGGGAAAGGCAGGTCACCACCTACCGAGAGATGTTGGGAAAGGCAGGTCACCACCTACCGAGAGATGTTGGGAAAGGCAGGTCACCACCTACCGAGAGATGTTGGGAAATATTTACGGCTCTGCTGTCAGCTGCTCGAGAACTGAGCTGTCCAGCACACGTGTAGCACCTGATCCCTCACCGAGGACAGACCCGGCTATCTCAGGCACCGCTGAGGCAGGTAACTCGGCTCCTCTCTGACTCCCCAATCGAGTGACTAGGGGCCGACAAGGCACTGGTGCGTAAGTTAACCGTCTGGAAAATGTAATTTCTTTTCCTGACAACCAGCAAAAGTTAGCGCAGGTCGGCAACTAACGATCGCTCTGCATTACTGGGACTCCGAAATACGTTTGGACATTTTCTCGTTCAATCAAAGTGATGGATGCCATGCGGAATTTCATGCAATGGCATGACTTGATTGTGTCTTGGCTTGTCCTTAGCTGTGTGATCAGGCGACAGGACACGGTGTATGATAAATGAATCGTGTGGTTAACGAAGCCAAGCGAGCGAATCAGGTTCTTGATTTAGCATGTTAAGCCACACGACAGCCAGATGAGCGGGCACGCGAACTTGCACCACTGGCACACCGAAACCTCCCCAGCTCATAAGATAATAACAAGTCTACCTCGGAGGGCTTCATAAAATTCAACGATGTACTGCCCAAATGAAAATGCGCTCAGATTCCAGCGAATCGAGTTATCATTTACGTTACCGCAATATGTCCTGAAGAGAAGACTACGCCATTTAGTTATTCTCCTTAAGCCATTTTTGTTGTCTGAGTTTATGTCAAGTGCAGCTCACTGAAACTGTCCATCAACAGAGGTAAGGCCGGTGTATCTTATGCACCCATTTTGAATGGTAACCTAAACAAATATTATGATGCGAACGAAAGGAAACCAATCACCCGGTTTGCAATGATAACTTTATGATATATCCGTGCACATATCTTGCTGGACTCCAGCACGCCAAGCACTAGGATGCTTACAATCAACTGAAGCGTAAGGCTTCTTGCACAAGTGGGAAATTCTGTATATTGGGGGATTTTGAGTGTCCCCAATATTCAGTTAAGTTCTCCAATAATTATCTATCTTAGTGTGAGCCTCAATGAGCGAGCCCTACATGCCATGAGTTTTGAATATACCAGCAGTAGCATTGTTGCCGTCACTTTGCTTCGATTGGCTTCGCCAGGGATTTGGAATCAGGGGAGCGAGAGGGTGTTATGCGAATACATGCAGAGCCAAAGGCTGTTCAATTTTGTAAAGCTTGGAGGATGCATTACACCGTTAGCCGTTTCGGCGACGCTCATGTTACCCTAAATAATTTCGATGAAGCTTTGATGCAAGCTAAAGCTTCACATGGTGAGCATTTCTCCAGAAGTGAGTAATGATTGGAAGACATGAGTTTGAACTACATATGAGCAGGATGCAGGGGCGCATCCAAGGGAGTGGGCGGGGTTCGCTCCCCCTTAGCAACCAAAATCTTGTTGTCTAACAAAAAACAAGACAAACATATACTGCTCCCGATAGTGGTCTCTGGTTCATCACATTTGTTCTGGTTTGGCCTCCTTAAGAAAATTCCGGCAGACTGTGTGTCAGGTATGAACCAACAATTTATAGGAGAACTTGGGACCTGACGTGACCGGCCCATGACCTGGTGTGGTCTTCATGAAGCTCAACGCGATGACCTGACATTAAACTTCCTCTCGTGTACAACCAGTGACCGGAAAAACCTAACCACATCTTGACGTGAATAAAAAACACCGGACCAGGTAACCTACGATGGCGTGACCTGGGACAACTGAGGACAAGCCGTCAATGACACCAACTTTGGGAACTTGGACCTGACGTGACCGGCTCTGACCTGGTGTGGCCGTCCCTGACCTGACGTGACCGGACCTAACCTGGCGCCTGACAATTGGTCCTAGTATGACGCCTAACCTGACGTGACCGACCCTGACCTGACTTGAGCGGCCCTGACATGTACACATGTGACGACACATAGACACGCAGCATCTCCCCATCGACCACACTGTCCGAATACCGCCGCCGGGTTGGACGCACCTTCCTCAGGCACCCGACGAAGTTGTGTTGGGCCTGACTGCCGGGCAGACGCGAGGTGTCCCCACTGCCCGCCACGAACAGACGGGACGAGGTCAGCAGCGTGAAGTGACCCGAGGTCGTGCCCCGCTCCGTGTACACCCCGTCCACGTTGATGGAAACCTGGGGACACGACCAGCATCAGCGATCTCCGATCTCCAGCCTGCAGGGTTGACAAAAAAAAGACGAGTACCCTATGCAAATATGAAGCTGTTAGACTGTACCGCAATGCTTCGCTGTATAGCGGGTTAGTTTGCATGCGTTCACAGCGAAAATTTCTGGATATTGATCTCGCGCGCGAGGTCATGACCGCGTTAACAGTCAGAAGGCCAACATGACGGTGAGGAAACTGAACTGCCATGGGATGGGCAAATGACAAGCATATCCAGCCAGCCTGGAGGATCACTCGTTTTCGAGTTTGTAAACCTCGACTCTAAATCTAACTTTTGTGGAACAATTTATTATATTGTAGGCATACATTGTGGCTTTCCTACCAGACATATAATACAAATGCACGATTGGGTGGGGAAAGGCGAAAGTTGGGCAGGTTGGGGGGGGTGAAGGAGAGTGATATCCATATTGAACTATCTAAGGCGAGAGGCCCGAGGGAAAGGGAAAGTAACATGTCCCATCGCTGTGGTGCCGAGCTATATTCACATTCGGTCTGTGCGCACTGTACTATAAGACATACATACTTTTAAGCTCCCAGTTATTCATCCTTCTTCCCCGGTGAATTTGTCACTGGACGGTTTCTAAAGCAAGTCAAGTTACTCGACATTTTAACAGATACTTCGTCAGTAACCAGATTACTTATACAGCCCACGGCCGACCATCAATACATTCGTCACCGGATGCAATCCTCTACAGGTGGCCTCCAGAGCAGATCCCATGTACAGTTGGAAGGAATATCCACCAGGATCCAGGAATCTGTTGTGCTGTTGTCGAGTTCTGCTGCTGCGCAGATCTTCCAACCGGGTGCGGCCATGCCAGTTAGCGGCGACTGAACGGCAACTGGGACAGACAGCGGCGGTGCTGCACAAATATATCGCACCGCGCAGGGGTGCTGGAGGGCCATGACAGCTGGGATCTTTATCACACACCCGCCAGAGTACATTATGGCCCAGTCGGCAGGTTCTTTGAACCGCACGCCTCCGGTTCACGGCGACGGATTTGAATTGGCTCGAGCGGATTGAAGATGAATTAGTGGTCGGCAGACAGCTGGCACCCAGATCAGACGCCATTCATTTCAGACCCTCTGTGTCCCATCAGCCAGCTATCGTGACATTTGCAGCTCCTAAATATCCGCAACGCGCTCCGGTCGGTCAGTGTCAGCACATCTGTTATCCACTATCACCGCCCGTCATCTGACATCTGTCATCCATTATCACCGCCCGTCATCTGGCATCTGTCATCCATTACCACCGCCAGTTATCTAAAATTACCACCGCCCGCTATCTAACGTTATCACGGCCGCTACCCAGCATCTGTTCCCGGCCCTGTCGGACATCTGGAACACGGTGGGCGTCGTACTGAGTCAGTGTCTGTTTTGCTGTTAAACAAATTGTGCCAAATAACATTGAATGCAAACATTCGCATGGCCTACGCCATGGCCGAAGCAAGCCCCGGTAAATGGAGATCACGGCAGGCCAAACAAAACTACTAATCTTGGCAGTCTGAGCTCTACTGCGACCTAACACGGCATGCAGCCTGCAACGGTGACTTCAAATTTAGTAGTTGTGAACCTTAATCTACCCTGAAAATATACTTTTTACTATTGCTTCCGCAAGTGTGGCTGATAATTCCCATTCTATTGGTCTGCTACACATAAGAGCTCTCGAATGTCTGAACCAATTGTTGAACTGCTGCTATGTTATCTGTAGTTGGCATGCATGCAGGAGTCGACGAATAATCACCATTGGAAGAGAAGTCATATCTCGCGCCTTCATGAACCTGGGTGGACCGGCTAACTTTTTGAAGATCTCCATCCATGAGGAGGCTATGTTAATCTCTGCACGCATTCGGATGTGCGGCGGTTCCGAGAGACTTCGTGAGGGACGGTCCAGGCCCCAGCAATGTTTCGCTAATTTTCGACCGTGATTCGGGAAATTTACACAGGAGCAGAAATATATCATCGCAAGTTAGGGGTGCTGACCCTTGGCCTCTCCCTTCGGTGCATACATGCGCGCATTAACATCGAGGAATACATCCGGCATAGCTTCTACCCGGTACCCGAATTGGCGCCAGAACCAGATGCGGAGTCGGGAGTCCGAGTTCGAATCAGAATCATAGAGCAAATCAGATACAGAGTCTCACTCGATATGTGATTCTGAGTCACGGTCCGGGTCATAACTGCACCGTATATTCGAAATCAGACTCGGAATCAGCACCAGGGCCTACGCCAGAGTTCATGAAGTTGTCGTAGGAATAGATGGAAGAAGGAAATGGATGGAAGCCCGCCATCCCAGCTGAAATCGCACCATTCAGCTGAAGGACTAACGCTGCGCCTGCAGTATATGACTGCAGCCCGCTGATTCTGACACGGTCTGTGGACTGCCTGGCAGAACAATGGACACGTTCGCCGAGGTGCCAGGCATCTGCTGGACTGGCGGAGTTTGCCGAGCTGCCAGACGTCCGTCGAGCCACCATAAATTCACCGAGCTGCCAGATGTCTGCCAATCTATCATACATCCACCGAGCTGCCAGATGTCTGCCGAGCTATGACACCTCCACCGAGCTGCAAGACGTTCACTGAGCTGCCAGACGTCCACCGTGCTGTCAGACGTCTGCCAAGCTATCACACATGCACCGAACTGCCAGACGTCTGCCGAGCCATCACATCTCTACCGAGCTGCCAGACGTCTGCGGAGCCATCACATCTCTACCGAGCTGCAAAACGTCTGCCGAGCCATCACACCTCCACCGAGCTGCCAGACGTCCACCGCCTACCGACAGCCGGCCGCCTGACCGCTGTCCACCGGAGGAGGGCGGCAGACCGTCTGCCAGCACACCATCAAGTACAGGCGGCTGCCGATGATGGAACGACGCTCAACCGTGTTTCTCTGTCGTCTGCTGCCGGCTGGGCGGAGTGCCCCGAGGCGGTGCAGGTCGGCCGCGGCGGGCGTCGTTCCGCGCACATCTGTCGCGCCGGCGGTGATCGGTGACAGCCCCAGGGCATGCTCACGACCGCCATCTGTCATCAGATAGTGTGTCGGCGACGCGTCACTCCATCGTGAGAAGTCGCGGGCTGTCTCGCGGCATCTAGGGGCTTAGTCTGTGTCCGTCATAAAATCTCTCCCAGCACCTCGGGGCTTAGTCTGTGCCCATCACAGGATCTCCCCTTGCACCTCGGGGATTAGACTGTATCCGTCAGAGGATCTCCCCTGGTACATACCTCGAGGTTTAGCTTGTGTCCGTTCCAGACTGTCTCTCGGCACTTCGGGGTTTAGTCTGTGTCCATCAGAAGCTCTCTCCCGTCACCTCGTGGCTTAGTATGTCTCCGTCACAGTCTCTCTCTCTCTCTCTCTCTCTCTCTCTCTCTCTCTCTCTCTCTCTCTCTCTCTCTCTCTCTCTCTCTCTCTCTCTCTCTCTCTCTCTCTCTCTCTCTCTCTCTCTCTCTCTCTATCTCTATCTATATATATATATATATATATATATATATATATATATATATATATATATATATATATATATATATATATATATATATATATATATATATATATATATATATATATATATATATATATATATATATATATATATATATATATATATATATATATATATATATATATATATATATATATATATATATATATATATATATATATATATATATATATATATATATATATATATATATATATATATATATATATATATATATATATATATATATATATATATATATATATATATCTCTCTCTCTCTCTCTCTCTCTCTCTCTCCTCTCTGTCTCGGTCCCGACATCTGGATTTAGTTCTGGCCAGTCATTGGATGGTATGTCTGAGGCTGCTCTGTGTATGCAGTCTGAGCATGTGTCTGCTTCTGATGTCGGTCTGTTACGTCCTCTCACGATCTATCCCGATCTGTGACGTTTTGTCTGAGCGTGTTCAGTGGAAGGCCCTTGCGCATAACCACGGTGCTTATTACGGAGTGCTTCGTTTCCTCTCATTTACATCTGGGCCTTTCTTGCGCCGCTCTGGTCAGTGTTCTGTGGCAAAACCACTGCGCTCGGTCCACGTCCGGTTTCTGCGGTACACAGTGTTCGGCTGAATTTTTATCCACGATGTCCTCTGAATGTCGTATCAAGTCATCGCAAAAGGCACATTTCCAGCCAGCGTACTTTTGATGGACGATTGTTTACAGCCAGCTGACAAAACCCTCGATTACAAGCTGATCGGCTTGACCGCCTCCGCGTTTCATAGTTTGCAACGGAGTAACAGTCGCAGCTTAACTGGCGTTGATGTTGTATTGGACGTTTCGCTGGGGTGACGCGTGGAATCGAAATCCATGCCATGCAAACTTGCATTGACTCCGAAGCCATCACCAGATCATCCAGTCATTCTACACCAAGGGCAGGCATGCTGCAAGGAGATTCACATTTCCGTGGCGTTATGGTACGGCGTTCCCAAAAACACAGCCAAACTCTTCCCACCCAACTATATCATGGCACTTGCCAGTTAACCCGCTCGGCCGGAGGCGAAATGCAAGAACGTGTGACGACTTCATCCATGTTTTCTTTGGGGAGGCGGAGTGGAAGGAGATGCCAGTGTAGGCTTTCACGAACTTGTCTATCAGGTCTGCGTAATGGGCGGCGTCAGGCATTCGCCGTTCTATTTCTGTTTGTTTCATTCCAACGCAGCAGTTTGTATGTGCGGCGTCCCCAGCCGTCCCCGCCTCCGGTAGGCCGAGCATGGCCGAGCATGACCGGATCTTCTCGGCCTGGAGAAACACGATACCAGGACGCCGAGAGTCTCTAGCGCTGAGCGGGCACCGCCACTTGACCCGACTGAGAGGCTCAGTCGCTGCTGACCGGGCACCACCACTTCACCCGACTGAGAGGCTCAGCCGCTGCTGACCAGGCACCGCCACTTGACCCGACTGAGAGGCTCAGTCGCTGCTGCACCGAGCCGATCAGCCGCGACTCAGACGGCAGTGAGAACGTCGGAAGTAGCCAGGAGGTCAGCAGGACAACTATCCGCCACACAGACGCAGTCGTCTTATCATCGCGAGCCTGGCCACGAGCTGTAGCCGAATGGTAAAATCGGCTAGCAGAGGACGTCCAGAAACAATATCTAAGGCTTGCTTCATCCCTGGAAGAAGAATACGATGGCTCACTGTTTTCTGCAATTTAAGTTAGTGGAGTTTCACCACGCATAAAACACCATGAAACATAGTTTACTTAGATGACATAAAATAGTATGCGATTATTTTTGCGGTGGTAAAACTAGTCTCTGGTCTGGAACGACGGTTGGAGTTTAAGGGCGCATCGACTGCGTCGGTCATGCAGCCTGGAACGACGGTGTAGAGTAACAGTGCAGGGCCGGCAACGGCGAGAAGAATCAATGCATCCTCCACTGGAAAATATCTACACGTGGATCTAGCAATAGACTAACGAACACCACTCCATACCATAATCGAGCTGATACGTGATTCCAGGGTGCATATTGTAGCAAGGCTGCTCCTCCTAAGCCCGACAATGGCACTGCACAGCCGATGTTACCACAGGAGTGCATAGAACAGGATGCAATAGAAAATTATGAACAGCTGCACGATACAAAACCATCGGAACAGACTGAACACTGAAGCACTAAGCCGGCGAGACACGGCAACATCTGAAAAGGAGGCTCGTGGCAACTGACGGGGTGGTGCATGGCGGCTAAGGAAGGACTCATGCGGCTGATGAGACGGAACAGGGCGACTGAGGAAGGACTCATGTGGTTGGGGAAACGAAACAGGGCGGCTGAAAAACTCAGGAGCTCCGAGCGGTCGAGGGGGTGGCATAGGATGACTGAGGAATGGGCGCAGGACAGCTGAAGACCAGGATGGAAGGTGTGGCTGAAGGGGAGATACAGGGTAGCTGTAGGGGAGATACGCGGTGGATGGGTAGGAAGAGGAGGCAGCACACACGGTGATTGAGGAGACGTGTCAGGGCGGACGAGGAGGTGGGATAGGCGGCTGAAGATGCTGCACAGGACGGCTGAAGAATACTCACATAACAAACGCTGAGGCCCGAGCCAATCACCTGCGGCAGTGGGGCAGAGAGAGGCCATACTGTCAAACAGCTACCACACAACACATGAGCACACAACATCCAGCCGGAGAGCCAGCACACACGGCCCACGTCACAGCACACGTCACAGCACGCGCCACAGCACGCGCCACAGCACGCGTCACAGCACGCGTCACAGCAAGCCGGCGAGGACACATGCAGGGGATGCTCAGTCTAGTGAAGTGACAGTTGATCTCTCACTGAGAGGAAGTCCGATTCAATGACGCATTTGGGAGCATATTTGTCAACTTGGAAACGTGATAAAGACATAGCCACCGCCATTGTTAGAGCTCTGAATGAAACCAAAACACTACATATGCAAGGCCTCGTATACATGTTTTTAGTGATGCGATAAGCAAATAGTCCATCACTTGATATAATGCCAAATCAGTGTGGTACTGCTCAACAAAAATGAACCCTCACGGTCATGGACGTAGAGACAGGAAACTGGACGGCAGGGCGGCTATGTCCTCATAATTTTTGCTGGATCTTAGCCATGGACCAAATGGCGTTGACTGGACATAATTGTCCGAGACATTGGCTTGGGACCTCAATTTCTGGCTGCTCTTACGCCCATGCTCGCAGTATTGCGAATGAAGAACATTGCAGCATTACTGACCAAAAAGCCATACTTAGCGTATATTGTGTAAAAGATTTGGTGGCGTACAGTAATATTTTCATAGGTGTGATCATACTTAATTACGACATGAAAAGCTTCGAGAATGCATATGACATAGGCATTTCAAAGGGTACAATTAGGACTCTTCCAGGTACCCTTGGACCACCTGAGGTACCTGTACCTAGGACCTACCGGGTACCTTCGACCATGTTTGAGATAGGGTTTAGGATCACTATTAAGTACAAGTATTTCGATCAGGGTTAGCTACGATAATCGCCCAGGGTGATTCAGCTCCCAATGTTTCTACTGCTAAGCTCTTTTCAAAGGCGTCACCACCTTCAGTTTCCAGATGGGGTCCAACCCCAGGAACGTGTGACCGGTCAAGCTAGAGGGACAGGACTTCGGCTGTCGGAGTGTTAATTGTCTTTAATCATTAGCAAATGCGGAAGACACCCATTAAGGTTTTTTTTCTGGTTCACCTTGTATGCTTACAAAAAGCATCACAAGCAAGAAATAAGCACATCACTGGTGGGGTTCGGATAAAAAAACCCTAACGGTGGTGACGCCCTTGGTTCTTATGCATGTTGTGCATATTTTATGTTCATACTGCAAAATGATCTGGCTGCGAACAGGGCGAATCTAGGAATTGCCACGAGGGGTGGGGGCATGAAGCCACCACGGTGGGGCTGAAGGCCGATCTCAGTGTGTGGCCAGGTGCTCACTACTGATCAGGTGGAAACGGTGTGTCTGTGCACACCTACACTCTGAACAATATTGTCGCGCAATTGGGCCGCTGTCAGCGCGAATGCTGGGTGTATAAAACCATATGAGTGTTTCCGTTTTATGTATTGCTTTATGCCACCGGTATCACGAACATAGCCCGTTTGAGCGACTGCACCGGAAACAATTGGAGTTGGACGCCGAAAATTAAGCCCTCGTGCTGCGTAATTTAAAACCAACTCCGCAATCTACAGGTCCTCGAGTCGTGGTCTGCTTTGTTACTTCGTTATTCGGGCACTGGAGAAACATTAATCCTGGTCATGTTACCGCATGTATGCTATCATTACGGGAGAAACTTGTTGGCAAGTGGCGCAGGCAACATCTTTCCCGCATTGCACACTGTCATATGCAACAAGTTCTTCAATGTGCCAATAGAATCTAGCCAGCCACTTTTTCCCTAGCCATAAAGACAAAACCTTCAAGTACCCAAGTAAACAGCAAGGTACGCGCGGTACAAATAATGCTGTGAACATCGAATACGTCCTGCTGCACGTACTCCAGCCATCCATTCTGGTCCAGGAAGGACGCCGACCGCTTCCTGTGGTGCAGTGAAGGAGTGACGACGGTTGGCAAATGGCGCCAATACTTTACCACGTGATTTAGTGGCTCGGCATAAGAATGTCGCGTCGGCTTATTTGACAACGGTTTATATATGGGAGGAGTGCCGTCGGCACGGTCGACGTGGTCTCGTACGGGCGGACGGACGTAGGTGGGCCGTACGATAACAATTACCGAACAGTAGGACCCACGGCTAGGCAGGACTCGCAGCTAGGCAGTAAGGCCTACGATAACGTAGTAGAACCCAAGGCTAGGCAGCAGACCCACGGATAGGCAGTAGGATTCACGGATCTGCAATAGGACCCACGGATAGGCAGTAGACCCACAGATGGGCAGTAGACCCACAGATGGTCTAGGCAGTAGGACCCACAACTAGGCAGTGGGATCCGTAGCTAGGCAGTAGTACCATGACTAAGTAGTAGGACCCACGGATAGGCAGTAGAACCCACGGATAGGCAGTAGGCCCACGGATAGGCAGTAGGACACACATATAGGCAGTATGACACATGTATACGGCGAGGATGTAGAACCGACGACCAGGCAGAATTACACAGGACCAGTCGGTAGGACCCACTAGTAAAATTCATGGCTAGGCAGTATGACCTGATGCTAGGCAGTAGGATCCACGGATATGCGATAGGACCAACGGCAAGGCCGTATGATCAACGGCTATGCGGTAGAGCCCACGGGTAGGCAGTAGGAGCCACGGGTAGGTAGGAAAATCCCACGTCTAGGCATCAGGACCGACGGTCGGGCAGCAGGACCGATGACCCGGCATCAGGACCGATGACCCGGCAGCAGGACCGATGACCCGGCAGCAGGACCGATGACCCGGCATCAGGACCGATGACCCGACATGACAGGTGGCTTAGACGGGGCACCTTGCCACTGAAGCCCACTAATAGTGCAGGGCCACTGTCGCCACTCTACTGACTGAGTCACTGACTGCCAATTTTCCGCTAAAGCCCTCTGATGGTGATAGGGCAGCGACCGGGTGGTGGCGTCCGTGAGGCAGCCTAAGGTGTTGTCTCAGTTGTGTCAGTTCCAGTCGCACCACCACTATTCCAAAACAAAGGCAGAAGTGAGGACCAACCTTCCTGTTGAACACTTGCGTGACCGGAGCCCCGGAGCCGTGCTCGCGGTGTGGATTACATCGCGCGCCAAGTATCGTGACGTCACCACGGCGCTGTGCCCGGACACAGAGCATGCGGACGGCACGAGGCGGCGCACTGCACACAAGGATGCTCGCGGCGCGACCACTCACCTCCTTCACCACACGGTTCACGGTGACCTTGTGCCACTGGTCGTCGTCAAACCGGACGCGCGCCGGCCGCACCTGCGGCGAGAGCGGCGCGTCAGTCGGTCTGGCACGAACGCGACGCGACGTCGGCCTGCCCGCCACTCGTCACGGCGCCATCACCTCCGTCACAACGTAATCACCTCGGCCTCCCACCGCAATCAACGACAGGCCGAGTAATCCCGTGGCGAGCGACGCCGCAATCTGCCGTCGGCACGCGCGCACCACGTGCGGCGACAATCGAACAGGCACCAAATCGACAGCATGTCGTCCGAGTGCCTCCGGCTCGGCGGAGGGCTGGTCGCCGGCACGGCGGTCGATGTGATGAGCCCTGTGTGCGGTCACGCAGATGCTGCACAGCCGTCGGCCCGTGGTATCACAGTGGCGGTACGGTGACCGCCCGGTCCAGGTCGGCGGCGGAGAGAGGCGGCTGGTGGTGGATAGGTACAGTGTTAAAATAATGAATTCTCGTTAGGTGTGAGATGCCGAAACGAGTACAACAGGATGTCGAAATCGCCATGGAAGTAATGCTATTTAAGGTTTTATTAAGTCTTGTAAACCCAAGTTTTGAGACAATTGTTTCAATATGACTGTTCCCGTTTTGCGTGTTTTGAAAGATACCTAATTTGGTGATACCGATATCAACGATAACGATCCAAACACCTATGTTATAAACTGGCATTGTATAATATTGCACATCATAAGTAACCCCTTTACTTGGAATTGCGCTACAGGATGTTGGTTGTAACGATCCCGGATCCGTGATGGTGGGCAAAAGTATGATACTTGTAAACGGGATACAGATAGAAACGAGGCATGAAGACTTCACAAACAAGCACCAAGAAGCACGATGTCCATACTTCTTTGGAAAGGATATCGATTCGGTGTTCAGTAAGTGGTATATTCCACTCTATTTCGGGAATAATTTATTACTGGACAGGTATCACAATGGCGGTACGGTGCCCGGCCGGTCAAGGTCGGCGGCGGAGAGAGGACACTGGTGGTGGATAGGATCACAGTAGCGGTACGGTGGCAAGCCGGTGAAGGTCGGCGGCGGAGAGAGGCGGCTGGTGGTGGATAGGTATCACAGTAGCGGTACGGTGGCAAGCCGGTGAAGGTCGGCGGCGGAGAGAGGCCGCTGGTGGTGGACAGGTCTCGGCACCTCGCCGCCGCCATGTCGGTGGACTGTGGACAGATGTGTCCGAGGACAGTGGGCATACATTTCGGGGGATCGTGAACAAAGATGTCGGGGATTGATGGATAAACATGTCCGAGGACCGTGGGCCAACGTGTCGCAAATACGGACAAACATGGGAGCACCATGGATATACATGATGAAGCATTGTGGACAGATGTGGAGGGTAGTGGACGGACATGCCGGATGACATTAAAGGTAATTAACAGGACGTTGCAAAGGTCATTTAGATTACTGTGGGGTGCTGTAGGCACATATGTCAGTACATTCAAAGGTGATGGGCGAGAGGTAACGGACGTTTTGCGGAGAATTGATAAACATATCGACTGACAGGTGGTCATGTCACTCGACGTCCATGATCGACGCGAAGTGTCAAAATAGTGACTTGTTACCTACTCACCACGGTTACGTTCGTCTCAGTCATGAAAAAAATGCACTGCAATTGAAACGCGAAGACGTGATCGACTGAGTAAGACGGAAAGACTGAGTAAACTGGGTGAGTGTTTCACTGCGTAAGACGTACGACGAGCTCATCTGCTAAAAATAGTACGAGATCCTGTCATTTTTCAACTTTTGTACTATACTGAATTACTATGTGTACATTCAAACACTGACTGAGATTCTACAAGGCCATGCAGAAAAGGCCTATACTTTGGAACATGCATGCACTTGTGCATGCTCCTCATATGTTTTCATAGGCGAACTTCGAACGGCATACAACTGCGAATAAGACCATGAATAAGAGGTCAACATTTGGTAGGCCGAGAAAACATCACAAGCTGGATTATCAAACGTGATTATGTGATTATTCAACAGTTTTATCTCAGGGTGTGAACTGTCAAGCAGTGCGAGTGTTTTAAACTCTCTGCACATGTTCTGTTCCTTTCTATGTATTGGTTAGCAATGGCGCTGCGAGGTCTTCATAGTGGTTGTGTCTAGCTCTGTATTCTGTTGCAGTTGGTTCCGCAAGTAGGTCACTGCTGGCCCGCCCGATCATTAGTGGTGAATTATGGCTGGCACGAAAATCGTTCCAGATGATACCAAGACACCAAGTTCAAGGGTGAAATAAGGGTGAAATAGCAAGCACATTTATTAGAACCAGGGTACATCGATAAATGTAAACATGCAGCTCAAGGGAACCTTTTACAATTGCAATTTAATGTTCTCATTTACTAAAGTGATATACCGAGGCTGGATTCTGCCTCCCTTTGACTGGCATACAAATGATTTGGGCTGTGTTCCAGCTCGCATGACTGAGTGGGCCGGACGGGTGGTCGGTCCCCCGACCCCGTCATGCCAGACGACTAGACACGATTATGGTGTTACGAGTACTGGCATGAAGCTATAAAAGGCCCAGTCAGGCGTGATCTAGGGTAGAAGGGAGAAACAAAATGGATGAAACCACTCCATTCGCCGAATTGCATTTTAAACGTGTCACATGCGTAGAACGCATTGACAACATTGTGGTTTCGTCTCTGAAAACAATACATGCTCAACCCCCTTCGGTGAGGTAGAATGTCCTACACCGCAGTGTGGGTGGGGTGGGGGTGGGGGTGGGGGATTTGACCCAGTTAGCTTTTGCTTGATGTTAGCAGTAACCAGCATAAAGCTTACAATGCATTAAACAATGCAGCAAACAGCATCAAATAGCTTCATCATTCAACTTCATACTTACCTCCAATGTCCAACATTGTTTTTGGTTGACCTTTCAGGTCAGGTCAAATAGGTTAATGTCATTGTTCAGTCAGTTGTCCAGTCTTCACCACAGATTGTGGACTTTCGTGGTGAAAGATGCAATCTAGTGCTTCAATATCTATGCTTCAATTCAATATCGATGACGTGGGAACTGAAAACTTAATCTAGCACCATGGAATGTACAAATGACAAGGTTAAGCACTAAGTCAAAATAAACACCATGGAATATGTTTTGAAGATAGTAAAAAGAAATATAGTGAAGCTGGCGATTTTCGAAACAAATTGAGTTCGGGAAACGGTGATGAGCGACACCGACGCAACGACAAAAACATTCTCTTTTTGAGAGTTGTGAGCAAAAACTCAATATCTTCAAAACACTTCAGCATAAAAAGAAAAGATCCATGCTTTTAAACTCGAAGTATGCACTTCCAATTGCCTTAGAAACAAAATAGGCGTTCAAAATCATCCGTTTTCAGTCATTTATAATTCGTAATATGTATGTATGTAACCCACAGAGCGCACACGATACGCATGCTTCCGAACAGTTGCGAACAGTTTCGGCCTATATCCCCATGATGTGACCTGACATTTACTTAACACGTAGAGCACAGCAAGAGAGCATAATTGGTCATTATATGCAACACAATTTATCAACATAAATAGTGACAATTATTCACCAAAAAAAGCTTTTGCTTACCGTTCAAATTTCCGTTTGACTTAGTTATGAGAGTTGTGGCCATTGTGTTGTATTTTTGCAGTTTCCATCAATTACTTATACTTGCCTTTGGATTGCTTATTAATATAAATGTTTCGATACCAGTCCAAAAGCTGCACTAACCCGCACCGTTTTTTCCATCAGGTCCTCACACCCCGTCTCGGCGGGGGGGGGGGTGATATTGGCCCCTCTAACTTCTAACACTTAGCGGTACATGAACGCAAACCGAGCATCGTCGGAAAGTTCTCGACGATTAGGTTCCGAAAATGATCTCATGTTGCATGCTAAAATAATTCCCAGGCTCAAAATGGCGGTTTTCCCGAAAAACAATTTACAAAAACATTTTGTATCTCCATTTCTGGTAAAGACACAGACAGAGATCAAACGCACGCCATTTGCGACCTAATTACACAGAGAATATTACAAAGATAGTCACACTGCTCCATCACGAACATAAATTTGCGTTGGCCTTAGGTCACTGAGCTGACCTCAAACAAGTCAAAGTCATACGGCTGTAAGCACTGCTAAATTGTAATTATGTGGTAACCTTCACGTCAATACATTATCACGTTCATGAGCCTTTGAAAAAATAAGTTTATACAGGACAATGACCTAGGGTAATGTTGGCCTTGACTTTGATTCATAGTTTTGGTTCCATCCGGTAATTTAGGTCATGCAATGCAGGTTTGATACCATTAAGCCATGAAAACTCGAAATAAGCCATTCAAACAGAACAACACCAAATATACAATAATAATAGAACCAAATAGATACGACAGAACCAAATATATTCAAATAGATTGGAAACAAGAATATGATAATAGAACCAAATAAGTTTTTCCCACTTAGCAGACTTTATCTTGACCTCTTATCTTGACCTATCTTGGTCAGTCCACGGGGGCATAAAATGGCAAAAGTATCTTCTTCTCGTGTGTCTGCATACATATGAAGATAAACAATCCGGTTTGAAAAATATGCATCTCCCAAAATATCAAACTTTGTCCAAAATTGGCCATGACCTCTGATCACTGACCTAACCTCAAAACAAAATCCGAGATATACGCTTTGTAGGCATTGCCCAATTGTACTCAAGTATCAAGTTTCATTTCAATATCTTTTCATGTAAGCGAGTCATCAATCCTGAAACATTATTGGAGGTGGTCCCTTTGGCCTGAGCTAGGTTAATGACCTTACATGACCTGAGGTTGTAAGTTCCACATCAAACGCAAAAAATGAAGGAAAAAGTAATAAAAATTCACCGCGCCGCGCGCCCCGTTATATTCTGTCCTCGAACAAACTTAGGAGGGGGGGGGGGGGGAAAAGAGCCCCCGAGACGGAGCGGGCTATGGCAAGGTCATAGCTAGAACTTGGCTTTCGCTTTCTCTGTGTCTGTAACAGACTGGACCTTCATTTGTGGTCATTACGTACGTTCATCAACTGTCGAAAGGCAGGGCACATTTCAGAGCGATATCTTGAATAGCTTCGAAAACCTAAAGGGAAGAAAAATCATGAAATTTATTCTCACATCACTAGAATTACCTGCTTTCATAACCTCATAACCCAGCATTGCCTGGGATCTCCAGCCACACACCATCGACTGGCGGCGACTGGCGCCACCATGACAGACTGGCGAGACTGTCCTCTCTCCCTGCCCGCCTCTATCCACACACCATCGACTGGCGAGACTGTCCTCTCTCCCCACCCGCCTTTATCCAAGGCCTTCGGGCTGATTTGTACTACTTAAATGGCAACCGATAGCCCTATGCCTCATGCGACCTCAGTACATACCAAGTGTGTTGCTTCATATCAAATATGGTCACAGGTTAAGGACGAACACATAGGCGTGCTATCTTTCCCGACCACCATTCTAGTGACATGGAATATGACAGCACAGGGTAGATAGTCTGTCAGAATGATGAAATTGAATCAAGTTTGCTGCATGGAGAGCTGCTGCGTGACCCCTGCCGGTCATAAGCGGACGCCTAATGGTGCCGCCGATACGCGTCACCGTCACCGCCGCCGCCGCCACCACCTCCGCCGCCGCCGCTTGTCCGCCCACGCCTGCGATTCATGACCTTTAAATAGCCATAACTCAATCATAGTTCAAGATATTGACTTGATATCTGACGCACATATTTATGACGTAGGGCTCTAATAGACAGTTCAGTTTGGTTAAAAATCGTAGAAAATATTTCGAGAATGTTGTACAAAGATCCAATGTTTTAGTTAATTATACTTTATGTGGCCGTTTACATAAAAATTCAGAGATACAGAGCTGCTGTAGGTATATAATATGATACAACGTGCCATCCACAAAAATGTAGTTTTGACACTTTATATATGCATACCTTTGAAAAACCAAACATTAGAGGAAGTGGGGTCACTGTGACATCATTTACGGCTGACCCATAGTGAAACAAAATATTTTGTTTTGAGAATATGTGCATAGCTCTAGCTCATGTAAGAAAGGTGCTGAAAACGTCACCTCGATATTTGCATCGATGTGCTAGAAGATATCACGAAAATTCGTCAGGGAGGAGAGGGGACGAACGAAAAACGTCCCCGACACTCAATCGGGGACAAGTAGAACCCCATGTAACAAAAACACCACAGCACACTTGGCTCTAGCGTTAGAGAAGACGTTTGCTGGGAAACACTTGAACAGACAGCATCGAACGTTTGTGAATACCAGCAGTCCTGCAAATCTGTGTATCATTTGCACATGGCTTTTCACTACTGTACTGCTATGTATCAACTGGTTCAACTAATATGCACTCAGTTTTCGGTAGAAAGCTTATACACAAGTAGCCAATTAGCCAACCAGCTGACACAAGTAGCAAATTAAGTCAACCAGCAACTACGATGGAGTCTACGCGCAAGAACTATAGAGTCAGCCAGCAAGCGCGATGGCGTCTACCGGCAAATGCCATGGAGTCAATCAGCAAGTGCGAAATGCACCTTACACACTGTGCTTATAAGGCGCCGTGGGGGAAAATCCTCTGCTTAAATCTTCTGAAGCTAAGAAGAGCCAACGATGTGAAGAAATAAAGGCAAGCAGAATCAGAATAAAGTTAGAGTTGAATCAAACAATGTCACAGGCCAAGATACTCTCACATCGGTCTGGGTCAGCATAGCGTAATGAGCCATGTCTTGGAGCTTTGATTCGAAAGGACCTGGCTTGACCGATAACAAATTCAGTTATGTGATACCATTTTGAGCATTCAAGGACTAATTATTTGTAGCTATGGCGACGACGTCATAACTTCAGCAACAACACCACAAGGGCTGCATCCTGGTAGAACTCAAACCCGACAGCCCTGACGTTGCAAAAATTATCCGTGCTTGTTGAATTTGTTTTGCGGAATTGGAACTCATCACAAGCAGAGTTTGTTGTGTGGCCTCATCAAACTTGAACCTCAAAAACTTGAACATTAAATTTGAACCTTATCAAATTTGAACCTTATCAAACTTGAACTTGATCTCATCAAACTTCAAGCTCGTTTGTTGTGTTGGTCTCGTCAAACTTTTCGATCAAGGAATTCAATTGAACGGCAGAATCTGGCGACCGTTTTGCGTGCTTCCAGTGTCCCGACAGGGCCGGACCACTGCCACCGTGTCAGCATCGCTGGTCTGCCCGTCATCTCACTCGACCAGCCGGGGCCGAACACCACCCGACCAGCCGAAACACGACCCGACCAGCCGAGGCTGAACACCACCCGACCAGCCGGGGCTGAACACGACCCGACCAGCCGAGGCTGAGCACCACCCGACCAGCCGGGGCTGAACACCACCCGACCAGCCGAAACACGACCCGACCAGCCGAGGCTGAACACCACCCGGTGACCAGCCCGGGCTGAACACGACCCGACCAGCCGGGGCTGAACACCACCCGACCAGCCGAGGCTGAACACCACCCGACCAGCCGGGGCTGAACACCACCCGACCAGCCGGGGCTGAACACCACCCGACCAGCCGGGGCTGAACACCACCCGACCAGCCGGGGCTGAACACCACCCGACCAGCCGGGGCTGAACACCACCCGACCAGCCGGGGCTGAACACCACCCGACCAGCCGGGGCTGAACACCACCGACCAGCCGGGGCTGAACACCACCCGACCAGCCGGGGCTGAACACCACCCGACCAGCCGGGGCTGAACACCACCCGACCAGCCGGGGCTGAACACCACCCGACCAGCCGGGGCTGAACACCACCCGACCAGCCGGGGCTGAACACCACCCGACCAGCCGGGGCTGAACACCACCCGACCAGCCGGGGCTGAACACCACCCGACCAGCCGGGGCTGAACACCACCCGACCAGCCGGGGCTGAACACCACCCGACCAGCCGAAACACGACCCGACCAGCCGGGGCTGAACACGACCCGACCAGCCGAGGCTGAACACGACCCGACCAGCCGGGGCTGAACACCACCCGACCAGCCGGGGCTGAGCACCACCCGACCAGCCGGGGCTGAACACCACCCGACCAGCCGGGGCTGAACACGACCCGACCAGCCGGGGCTGAACACCACCCGACCAGCCGGGGCTGAACACCACCCGACCAGCCGGGGCTGAACACCACCCGACCAGCCGGGGCTGAACACCACCCGACCAGCCGGGGCTGAACACCACCCGACCAGCCGAGGCTGAACACCACCCGACCAGCCGAGGCTGAACACCACCCGACCAGCCGGGGCTGAACACCACCCGACCAGCCGAGGCTGAACACCACCCGACCAGCCGGGGCTGAACACCACCCGACCAGCCGGGGCTGAACACCACCCGACCAGCCGGGGCTGAACACCACCCGACCAGCCGGGGCTGAACACCACCCGACCAGCCGAGGCTGAACACGACCCGACCAGCCGGGGCTGAACACCACCCGACCAGCCGGGGCTGAACACCACCCGACCAGCCGGGGCTGAACACGACCCGACCAGCCGGGGCTGAACACCACCCGACCAGCCGGGGCTGAACACGACCCGACCAGCCGGGGCTGAACACCACCCGACCAGCCGGGGCTGAACACGAGAGCTCGTGGCTGTCAGAACGCTGCCTTTCAAGGGCCGGAGGACCAGGGGTCAACCCTCAGACAACCCAGCTGTCGAGGCGAATTCAAAAGCCGATATCCAAAAAGATGCAAAAAGTTCGAATTCTTTCTACGGTAGTTTTATGGACCGGAATCCTATGCTAAGCATAGCTTGTTCTATGGACCATGCCCCCACAACCCCATCCTGGAATTCAAGTTCAAGTGCAAAATTTTTACCGAGTGCTTTACGTGTCCACCAATGCACCGACACGACCAGGGTTGGTCGCGTTGGTGCCGTGTCCAAGGCCTTATCAGGCCCTTTGACAAATGACCCTTCCAGTCTGGGCTATGCGAACGCGTGAAGCGACCCGAACCCTGTTTTGCCAGAACAAGGGAAGCCAATACAGGTCGGCGCTCTGACCAACGGAGCTATGGGGCGGCTACGATGCAACAGGCAAGGCTTCTCAGCATGTGCAAAAATGCTTGCTTCACACGGCATGCAACTGAACCTCTGCATGCATGATTGAGCATGCAGCGCCCGCATATGAGCACAACATACAGTGAAACTCCTGGATCCAATCCGACCCGGATCCGTCAGGGCCAATCGATGCCCAATCCAAATCCATTGACAACCAGAACGGTAATCCAAATCCAATCCGTGTGAGACAATTTGGTTCGTTAAAGGAAGAAGAGTGTATCAATATGATTTCGAGATCAATCTGAATACAATGCGAATCCAAAAGCTTCGCCAAAATTACATCCAATCGAATCTACTCTATCTGACTAGAGCAAACGGAGCGATTTGTGGAGACGGCGGCCACACTATGTGGTGCGCGTGAAGTATGTGTAATCACATGCAAAACCCATACCATGCTCATAAATAGTATGGTGTAGCTTAATAATCAATACATGAGAACATTAATGACTTTGTAAGCATGAACTGAAAACGACGGTCACGAATGGGAAACTATGGCGCCGGTGCTACTATATGTCATTGCTGTGTGCCCTGTGATATCCATTTAATTGCGGTGTTATTGTATCGGCGACATTGGGTGTGGTGCGACAAGGCTACCCAGTTCGTCCGATACTTAAGCCTGCACATATCGTATATCGAGGGAATATGAACATCGCATCCCGCGCAGTTCCGCTATTGCATCCATATCGCATTCACGGTATTTCGCGCTATTTCATTTCACGCTATAGGCGCAGAGCGAGAATCCTGACAAGCGCAAACATCCCAACGCGCCCGTTCGCAGCGGGATATGCGAGTAACAATTTCGTTTTTGCCGTTATATTTGCAAATATAATATCGTGCTACCCGTCGACAGGAGAACGTGATGATGGATGGTGAGCACACAACCATCTCTCACGCCACGCGTTTGCTTGCTTCACGGAAGAAATATGTGTGTGCCGGCCGCCGTGCTGCCGCACTGCTCGTCCGATCTGCACGCCGGTGCTCTGCGGAGGCTGCACGCCACCGCACGCGTGCACCAAGACGATTACTCGCTCGTCCGAACGTAGCCGTGGCGGATCGCAAAACCCAGTGAACAGCATCAGTCGGCGCTGCCGCAGGACCTGTCCGCTCCGATCGAGCTTCCCCCAACAAAACCATTGTTATGACTGGTGCAAACTGTGACATTCACGGGGCAGCTTGATCTCTCTCACCTCTCTTCCTGCATCGCCCTCCCACTCTCTCTTTCTCTCTCTCTCTCTCGTAACCTGACATGCTTTTTCAGGCCTATGCAATCGGTTGCTTCATCTGACACTCGCCACCGAAGTGCCGGATGGAATGATAGATGTGTCTTGACTCCGGCAAGAAACAAATATAAGCGGAGAACAGCGCTGGTGTTTTCCTGCGCCGGCTCCACTTGTTGGCCACGGTTGACTTAATCAATCATTCAAAGTGCAGATGGAGTCTGCCAACAGCACGGCTTTGGCAGCCAAGCCACGCTCAGCCGCGGAGATCACCTCCGACGCATTTGACGCCGACGGTAAGTCGATTGGTCAGTCACAAACACGCCGCCGCTGTCAGACGCAGCACCGCCCCTGTCACAAACACACCGCCATCACAAACACGCCGCCGCCATCAGACGCAGCACCGCCCTCGTCACAAACACGCCGCCGCATCAGACGCAGCACCGCCCTTGTCACAAACACGCCGCCGCCATCAGACGCAGCACCGCCCTCGTCACAAACACGCCGCCGCATCAGACGCAGCACCGCCCTTGTCACAAACACGCCGCCGCATCAGACGCAGCACCGCCCTCATCACAAACACGCCGCCGCATCAGACGCAGCACCGCCCTTGTCACAAACACGCCGCCGCATCAGACGCAGCACCGCCCTCGTCACAAACACGCCGCCGCATCAGACGCAGCACCGCCCTTGTCACAAACACGCCGCCGCATCAGACGCAGCACCGCCCTTGTCACAAACACGCCGCCGCATCAGACGCAGCACCGCCCTCGTCACAAACACGCCGCCGCCATCAGACGCAGCACCGCCCTTGTCACAAACACGCCGCCGCATCAGACGCAGCACCGCCCTCGTCACAAACACGCCGCCGCCGCATCAGACGCAGCACCGCCCTCGTCACAAACGCGCCGCCGCCATCAGACGCAGCACCGCCCTCGTCACAAACACGCCGCCGCCATCAGACGCAGCACCGCCCTCGTCACAAACACGCCGCCGCCGCCATCACACGCAGCACCGCCCTCGTCACAAACACGCCGCCGCCATCAGACGCAGCACCGCCCTTGTCACGAACACGCCGCCGCCGCATCAGACGCAGCACCGCCCTTGTCACAAACACGCCGCCGCATCAGACGCAGCACCGCCCTCGTCACAAACACGCCGCCGCCATCAGACGCAGCACCGCCCTTGTCACAAACACGCCGCCGCCATCAGACGCAGCACCGCCCTTGTCACAAACACGCCGCCGCCATCAGACGCAGCACCGCCCTTGTCACAAACACGCCGCCGCCATCAGACGCAGCACCGCCCTGCCCTGCCACTGCCACCCAGCTCCATCTCACATACCGCCAATTCTCAGCGCACGGACGCCGGCTGGAGGGGGCGCGACGGCCGGACCAAGTCTGATCCCCAACATCAACACGACGTCCGGACATTGAAGAGCACACTCGCGCCCAGCGCTTTCATCCGAAGGCGGAGCGCCGGGAGGCGCGGAAAACGGCCGGCTCTTCGTCGCGGCATTCGGCGGGCGTCTTCGGCCCGGTTAGTCATAAAGCAGCGGGCAGGAGCCACGCACCCGGCTATTTATCCTGGCAGCGTGTCGGCAGGTACTGACGGACGGCCGCGCCGGCCTTGGAGAGGCTTCACGCACGGCCAGCTGTCAGCGGCCTACCGACCTCGGTCGCATCGCTACGGTCGCGTCGCCGCCCCGCCGCCGCATCTGGCGGCGTCACGCGTGACGACGACGCCTCGGGGCCGGCGTGACAGCGTGGCGGGGTCGCCGTGCTTCGGCCGGCGGTCGGCAGTCGGCGGTCCGCCAGTGATATTCGAGTCGGCCGGTGGCCGGCGTCGGTCAGGGTCAGGTCAGGGTTAGGGTCAGGTCGGTCAGGGTCAGAGAAACGGCCACGGGCAGGGTTGTCGCAGTCATTGCTGCGTTGATTATCACTCGGTCGCGGTCGCGGTTGCTGTCACGGTCACGGTCACAATCACGGTAGCGATTACGGGAATTCATAGACTCGATTGTCACGGTCACATATTCGATTGTCACGGTCACGGTCACAATCACGGTCACGATTACGATCATAGTCACATATTCGATGGTCACGGTCACGGCCACAGCTACAGTTACGGTCATGATGACGATCACGGTTGCGATCATGGTCACGGTTATGGTCATCGTCAGGGTCTCGTTAGCGGCCGCGGTCACGGTCACAGTCACAACCACGGTCATAGTAATGATCATATCACGGTAACAGTCATGGTTATGGTCACGGCTACGGTCATCGTCAGGGTCACGCTAGCAGTCGCGGTCACGCTGGTGGATAAACACGTCGGGTCACTGGTTTGGCGGACAAATCCTCAGTCCGCGACTGTCACGGCACACTTGTCTTGCTTGTGGTGCCTGTTTGGTCATCACCGGACTACATGCATTGGTGGTTGGCGTTTCCCACGTCTGAACAAATCAGGAACAAGTAGGGATGTCGGGAAGAACAATTACAACTAAATGACAAGTCGGGAACTAAATTACATTAGAGTCATTACGAACAAATTGGCTTCGGGCGCGGGCAAAACCCCAACGAGTCCATTCCCAGGTATATGGTAGAGAAGTGCACGTGAGCGACTCTACCTGCCCAGACTGCCATGTATATGGTAGAGAAGTGCAAGAGAGAGACTCTACCCGCCCCGACTGGCATGTATATGGTAGAGAAGTGCACGTGAGCGACTCTACCTGCCCAGACTGCCATGTATATGGTAGAGAAGTGCACGTGAGCGACTCTACCTGCCCCGACTGGCATGTATATGGTAGAGAAGTGCACGTGAGCGACGCTACCCGCCCCGACTGCCATGATGATGCAGCTGCACCGTGAGTCTGCCCGAGTTAGCGCCTCACGTTGCTGCTGGCTGGACTGAAGCAGGTTATTCAGCTAATGGTGTCGCTTTGGCGATACCCGAATACGTCCTGCTCAATAAGTTCATTTCTGTTTCAGTGTTTCATGTGAAGTCCATGCCACGTCATGGAATCCACGTTTCCTCTGAGGCCTCCCAAGACTTCCAAAACATAACATGCTATCAATCGTGACGAGCTGAACATAATGGTAGGATCTAATGCTTGGTGCATGCAGTAGCTTAGCCTCCAAAGCTAATCATCCAATTACCACCAAGGTGCATCTTTTCTGCAGCTATGTAGGTTCTCAGAACCACGTGACAGCAAAGAGCGCATTATTTCTCTCGCTCGGTCGCACAGTTCACAGGCTGTAAGCTGCTCCCGGGGGCAGGGGTGAGGAGCCATTCTCACCTGTGAGCGCAGTGCTCCGCTGCCCAAGCTAACCGCCAGGCTGATCCAGCCGTCCTTCAGCGCCAGCGTCATGTAGTCGTCCCCGTCACCTGACGAGCAGACGCGTTACCGTGGCAACAAGGCAGCAAATTCAGATCGTCACCATGACAACGGTACAGGAACTTCAGATCGTCGACGCCGCGCGGCCCCGCCAGGAAGGTGTAGCACGCCTCCGTATGAGTTGCGGTCTGATCGGATTATGTGTTGGGCTGGCTGGAGTTATGCCAAAAGCACTGGGATGGAATTGAATATCTGATCACTCTACAGATTGCGGGCATACTTCTGCTTGGTGCTCTGACTTCTGGCATCTCATTATAGAGATGTACACGAAAACAAAATGAAGAGAGAGAGAGAGAGAGAGAGAGAGAGAGAGAGAGAGAGAGAGAGAGAGAGAGAGAGAGAGAGAGAGAGAGAGAGAGAGAGAGAGAGAGAGAGAGAGAGAGAGAGAGATAATACAATAATGGATATGGATGTGGAATCGACAGTGGCGTCAATACATTTTTCTGGTTTTCATCTCAGTGTGGGATTAGTGACAATCGTTATTCATGGTTCCACCTTCTTCATATTTAATTGTCATACGCCCATTTCGGTAATCAGCTCAAGTATTACCTTACAACAAAACTATATGAATGCTTACTTTATGGTAGACTATCTAAGCATCATTCCGTGGTGAGCAGGTGCACTACTCTTTGATTGAGCATGCAGGTTGCGCTTTGAGCACATCAGGTATTCTGACCTCATCTGAGGGACACCCAGCTGCACGTTCGGTCTGAGGGGCACTACGCTATACGTCCCGTCTGAGGGACACTCAGTCACACGCTTCGTCTGAGGGACACTCAGCAACACGTTTCGTCTCCGGGACACTCAGCTACACGTATCGTCTGAAGGGCACTGAACGTCTCGTGTCTTGCCGTTAGCACACCGGCTATGCGAGAGATACGCTGATGGATCCAAACATACTTAAGAACAAGCTAAGGGCGTGTTTCTATGGGCCTAGTCTTTTGTGTGCCTGTCGCAACCCTGGGTCATCTTTCCCACATGCGAGTGTGTTCATCCATATGTGGGTTGGAATATACATGCCTTTGTACCAGCTTTACGTAGTTCCGCTGCCCTAGCCGACGGATTGTTTGTGCGTTGTATTTTGACTCCAAGCCTATACCTCCCATGGCCGACATCATAACGAACAACGTTGAAGGAACGCACTTCGGCATTCGGCTCTAGTGTATCTACAAATAATGCAGTTCTTTAATACAAAAACGTGGCGTCCAAAAATTGTTGGATCGTTGCAAACATTGTATTGTTCACAGAAACTGCAATGCGCACATTCCACTTGCGGAAATTCCGCAACTCGCATCCGCACCTTATCTTGGGAGACCCTGTCCGATCATGTACCGCCCGCTTTAGGTGCGCTTCAAATACTCCACCCCACTCCACTCAAATACTCCACATAAGCGTGTTCGCTACTGCTCGTCATATTTCAGCAAACCCTGGCTCGGGGGCCGCCACCCAGCATAACTACTCCTACATCTTAGCTGCAGATGCACCTGACACGAATGATGCAAAGATGGTGTTATTTAAACCAAGGCGACATCAGTCGCCGAACATGTTCACAATATCTGGACCGTCGCTAATCGCCTGCCACACAATGGAGTTTGTCGTGCATAATGCAACGGTGAGGGACAGCGCAGCCAGACTGTGACCTTCCTGTCGTGGCCGTGACCTGTCAAGTTGTGTGACTTTTCTGTCTGCCCAAATAGGTCCTATTATCGTGCGAACAACTAAAAAATACAAACCAACCGATAAGCCGTAGTGTCGTACCACCTCTAGGAGTCGCGGTGTCGTACAGTCTGAGCAGTTGCAGTGTCGTGCCATCTCTGAGCAGTCGCAGTGTCGTACCGTCTCTGATAATTCGCAGTGTCGGACCATCTCTGAGCAGTCGCAGTGTCGTACCGTCTCTGATAATTCGCAGTGTCGGACCATCTCTGAGCAGTCGCAATGTTGTACCGTCTCTGATAATTCGCAGTGTCGGACCATCTTTGAGCAATCGCAGTGTCGTACCGTCTCTGAGGAGTCGTAGCGCCGTGCCGTTTCTGAGGAATCGCGGTGCCAGTCGTAGTGACTGAGGGTTTCTGGGGAGCCGTGGTGTCGTGCCGTCTCTGCGGCGTGTCCCATGACCACATCGCCCGTCTTCGGCAGCCGCCCGGCACCACTGCACCTCACCACGATGTTCCGATACATCAGCCTGTGATACCCGTGCACAACTGTGCCGACGGCAGTCCCACGACGTCGCTCGCCTCCTCGGGAAGACACAGCTGATGTCACGACACAGCTGATGGCGACCCACGAGTGTTGGGTCCTGCAGACGGATGGTGTTGGTCCTGCAGACGGGCGGTGTTGGGTCCTGCAGACGGGTGGTGTTGGGTCCTGCAGACGGGCGGTGTTGGGTCCTGCAGACGGGCGGTGTTGGGTCCTGCAGACGGGCGGTGTTGGGTCCTGCAGACGGGCGGTGTTGGGTCCTGCAGACGGGTGGTGTTGGGTCCTGCAGACGGGCGGTGTTGGGTCCTGCAGACGGGCGGTGTTGGGTCCTGCAGACGGGTGGTGTTGGGTCCTGCAGACGGGTGGTGTTGGGTCCTGCAGACGGGCGGTATTGGGTCCTGCAGACAGGCGGTGTTGGGTCCTGCAGACGGGTGGTGTTGGGTCCTGCAGACGGGTGGTGTTGGGTCCTGCAGACGGGTGGTGTTGGGTCCTGCAGACGGGTGGTGTTGGGTCCTGCAGACGGGTGGTGTTGGGTCCTGCAGACGGGTGGTGTTTGGTCCTGCAGACGGGCGGTGTTGGGTCCTGCAGACGGGCGGTGTTGGGTCCTGCAGACAGAATTTGTTCCACCTGTCCGCCTACCGCTTCACGTCTGTTTTCCAGTCCGCCTGACTAATGTCTGCGCGCGTGATGGTGGTTCGCCTGTTTGCTTAACGTTTCCTTGTATGCTCGTTTGACGCTCGTTTTCCCGGTTTGATAATCGCTTGTCGTCCATGTTATGCTTCTCTCTGTTTCTGTCTGACGGAACTGTGGGCGTCGCCAAGGCGGGGACGGGGAACGCATGCCGCATACTCTCCTAATCGACAATCATGACTGCGGCATTACATTGAAGGAATGCACCTGAAACCTCGCCCCTCCCTTACGCAAAATCAGTGGCCACGGCATTGGATGCCAATGCATTTAAGCGAACCTCATCCGTTCACTGAGAGACGCGTGCCCGTCTATCTGTGTCAAGCTTGTCTGTATGTCTGTCTAGGACTGTTGATTTGATATCGCCTGCCTGGCAGTCTGACGCCCATATGTCTGCTCGTTGGATGCTCCGGTTATTTCATTGGCTGCTGGGTCGAGATGGCTGCTGGAAAACCTCGGCCAGGGAATCGGAGGTCGCCAGACCTCGGCCATCCAATTACGCCGAGATCAATACACACTCGTCAGACTCCTCCCGACCCCTGACACCACTCGGCCATAAGGGGACTTCACGTCCCCTCCGACCCCTGACACCACCCGGCCACACGGGGCCGTCACGTCCCCTCCGACTTCTGACACCACCCGGCCACACGGGGTCGTCACGTCCCCTCCGACTTCTGACACCACCCTGCCACACGGGGTCGTCACGTCCCCTCCGACCCCTGACACCACCCGGCCACACGGGGGCCGTCACGTCCCCCTCCGACCCCTGACACCACCCGGCCATACGGGGCCGTCACGTCCCCCTCCGACTTCTGACACCACCCGGCCACACGGGGTCGTCACGTCCCCTCCGACTTCTGACACCACCCGGCCATACGGGGCCGTCACGTCCCCTCCGACTTCTGACACCACCCGGCCACACGGGGTCGTCACGTCCCCTCCGACCCCTGACACCACCCGGCCACACGGGGTCGTCACGTCCCCTCCGACCCCTCACACCACCCGGCCACACGGGGTCGTCACGTCCCCTCCGACCCCGACACCACCCGGCCACACGGGGCCGTCACGTCCCCTCCGACTTCTGACACCACCCGGCCACACGGGGTCGTCACGTCCCCTCCGACTTCTGACACCACCCTGCCACACGGGGTCGTCACGTCCCCTCCGACCCCTGACACCACCCGGCCACACGGGGGCCGTCACGTCCCCTCCGACTTCTGACACCACCCGGCCACACGGGGTCGTCACGTCCCCTCCGACTTCTGACACCACCCGGCCACACGGAGTCGTCACGCCCCTCCGACTTCTGACACCACCCGGCCATACGGGGCCGTCACGTCCCCTCCGACTTCTCACACCACCCGGCCACACGGGGTCGTCACGTCCCCTCCGACCCCTGACACCACCCGGCCACACGGGGGCCGTCACGTCCCCTCCGACTTCTGACACCACCCGGCCATACGGGGCCGTCACGTCCCCTCCGACCTCTGACACCACCCGGCCACACGGGGTCGTCACGTCCCCTCCGACCCCTGACACCACCCGGCCACACGGGGTCGTCACGTCCCCCTCCGACCCCTGACACCACCCGGCCACACGGGGTCGTCACGTCCCCCTCCGACCCCTGACACCACCCGGCCACACGGGGTCGTCACGTCCCCTCCGACTTCTGACACCACCCGGCCACACGGGGTCGTCACGTCCCCTCCGACTTCTGACACCACCCGGCCACACGGGGTCGTCACATCCCCTCCGACCCCTCACACCACCCGGCCACACGGAGTCGTCACGCCCCTCCGAATTCTGACACCACCCGGCCACACGAGGTCGTCACGTCCCCTCCGACTTCTGACACCATCCGGCCACACGGGGTCGTCACGTCCCTTCCGACCCCTGAAACCACTAGGTCGCACCACTCCTGACACCACTTCACGTCCCCTCCGACTCCTGACACCAACCGGCCGTCACGTCCCCTCCGACTTCTGGCACCACCCGGCCATACGGGGTCGTCACGTCCCCTCCGACCCCTGACACCACCCGGCCATACGGGACCGTCACGTCCCTTCCTACCCCTGACACCCCCGGCCGCACGGGGTCGTCACGTCCCTTCCGACTTCTGGCACCATCCGGCCACACGGGGTCGTCACATCCCCTCCGACTTCTGACACCCCCGGCCACACGGGGTCGTCACGTCCCTTCCGACTTCTGGCACCATCCGGCCACACGGGGTCGTCACATCCCCTACTCCTGACACCACCCGGCCACACGGGGTCGTCACTCCTTCCGGACAATACTCCGCTGACAACCTCCAATCCCACCAATTGCTGTCAGTCGGTGACACGGGGAGGAGGGGCAGAGTTTCTTCACGACAGCTGACCGTTTGGCGAAAAAGCTCCAACAGTCAGGAGCAAAAAGTTCCATTCGTTGCAATGGCTTTACCCACACTACACCAAAATCTAACCATTGCGGCCGGAGTGCCGCCAACTGACGTGTTCATGTCGTGGGTCACCCTGGTGATTCAAACATGGCACGAAGGATGAGACCATGTGAACATATCATGAAGGATGAGCCCGTGTGAACATGGCACAAAGGTGAGACCACGTGAACATGGCATGAATGATGAGACCATGTCAACATGGCACGAATGATGAGACCATGCCAACATGGCACGGATGAAACCGTGTGAGCATGGCACGAAGGATGAAACCATGTGAACATGGCATGGAGGATCAGATCATGTGAACATGGCATGTGAACATGGCACGAAGGATGAAACCATCTGAACATCTGAACAACACTGAACAAGTTTGAGACCATGTGAGCATGTCATGGATGAGACCGTGTGAACATGGCACGAAGGATGAGACCATGGCAAAATGGCATGGAGGATGAGACCATGTGAACATGGCACGAAGGATCAGACCATCTGAACATGACATTGAGGATGAGAACATGTGAGCATGTCATGGATGATACCGTGTGAACATGGCATGGATGAGACCGTGTGAACGTGGCATCTTGGGTGAAACTCTACTCTGCAGCACACACTCCAACGTTGATTCTCCAATGATATTTAATGACGAAATGTTGACAACTCAACATTACAATTGACCCCTGAGTGTTCCAGAATTTGCGCTGGTCACACGTGTACACCGAGCAGCAGCAATAGCGGAGGGCAGGAGAGGTGGGGACAGAAGATGCCGGCCCCAGACAGACAGCTGGGATAATTGAAGCGTGATTGTTGGAGCAAACGAGCGTACTTCGCATACGTCACGTTTGGACGGCATTATTGACTAATTCTGATAATTTCCATCCGGATGTGTAGGCGGTCGAAATGCCGTTGTGCCATTAGATTGGCTCGAGTGCGGTGTTCGAATAGTTAATAACTTTGTCCACTTCGGGACAAACGTGTGCAAATAACGTTCTGGGTATCCTACGTCCAATGTGCTGAGCTTGTTCAGACACCGCAGCGACACGGGCTCATGTAATTGCGGGGTGTGTCGAAATGAAGGTTTGCTCGTGAGCAACATTAGCTGCACGCAATGCAGCCGACATAATAGCATCGAGGGATCATCATGACGGCGGTGACTGCGGATTGCGGCCACGACCGGCACGTGGTATATCGCAGAGAATGTGCATTGGTGACTCCTTAGCGGAGATCAGCGACCGAGGAATTGGAGACTGCCATGATGAAAACTGCGCATCGTAGCGAGGGATAACACTCCTGGGAAGCCTCGTCTCCGGCAAAAGTTATGATTGCTAAGTCGAAAGTGACATGCACTGTTAGATCCCATGATGACCTATTTTCGGGTGCAGTCCATCGAGGCAGGTGCTGATCAGTACCTCTGAGACTCATTATTTCGGTCATTGAAATCAGAAGAAGCACTGTCCTCATAAAACTGCAAGCTTGGACATGAAAACAACGGGGAACGCAGGTTCACAGCCGAAGACATCTCAAGCCGCAAAATGCAAGTATTTTGGTGGTTCGATCCTACTGAAATACTGAACTACACGTTCAGTATTGTGGTTATTTGGTCCTACGTCACCGTTGTAATGCTTCGGTACCAAGGCTTCGTTTTTGCGATCAGATCAGAGCTCAGGCTGACTTACATACTCTAATTGTGGCGAGGCGGTTTTGCAGGTATGATAGGAGGGGAGGGGGATATGGTGGATTTCTTGAATTCAACACTGCTAATGAGCTTTGTGATTGTGGACTAATAGGGGCATCAAAGTGAGGAAATGATCATGCGCATAGCTTACGTTAAATTGGTGGCTTTCAGATTGAGTTTGTTCTTATAATTTCTGGCTTTAATTCCAGATATGTTGAGTTTTCAGGTTCAGAATCAGCACAATCCACAACTTTTCCAAATTCACAATCAGCACTAGCCCGGAGGTAGTTCGCACCTGTGTAGAAGAGCAGTCCGTTGGGCTGGCGTGTTTTGAAGAACATGGAGAGGTTGTCGCTGGTGCTGGCAATGGCCTCTCCGCCCGTCTTGGTGATGTCGTACGTCATGTACTCCAGGCCACTCAGAGTCGCTTCAGAAGGTAGCTTTTCTGCAATGCAAGCGGCTCTCATCAGGCCTGTTCAGCCACTAGCGCAGCCATGTGCTAGCATTCTGGGGGGGGGCTGATGATAAAACTAATTACATTTGGCGTCTAAGACACGCATTTCAACATCTCCCAGTCTGCATGTTTAAGCAGAACATTTTCTTACTTGCAGGCAGCGGAGTGGGAGGTGGAGGGTGAAGTCAGTTGACCCCTTTAGTTTCCTGCCTATGCGAATGGTTTGAGGTGTTTCCGATTGAAGGCGAAAAGGCAACGTGAAGCGTTGGCAAGCAGGTCAGCGACATGATAAATCCGTGAGTTCTAACACACGGCAGCACACGGCGTCAGGAAGCAACATATACAGCTGGTCTACACCCATAGGTGTAACCACTGGGGGGGGAAGGGACATGTCCCCTCAATTTCTGAAAAAGGCGATTTGTCCCCCTAAATTTTTTCCATGTCCCCCGAGCCTCAGCTACCTGAGTATGATCGTCGCAAGATTTTATTTAATCATTTATAACGTGAAAATATGTATGCAAGATAACCACCAAAAATACCAGAAGCCGATCGAACCAATCAACGGACTTCACAGGCTATCTGTCGTAACAAAATCTCCGAATGGTAATCAGCAAACGTTATCAATTTCTGCTTTCAGACCATTATTGAATAACATGAACCTTGACCATCTTGTGTTTTCGCTTGGGTGGAAAGTTGTGCTTTGCGAGGCAACAAATTTGCATTATCGCAAGCAAGGCTTACGTTGCCGTTAGTTTTAGCAGTTGGTCTTTGCAGGCTTGCGTTAATCTTAGGTTGCATTCTCCTGCGGCATATATTGATGTATCTTGAACAAACGTGACTCTGGGTGTCCCTGGGTATCTTCAAGACCATGGAGGGGAGTCATGGACAGCCTTAAGCAAGTACGTCACCGCAGTACGTCAAGTTAACGTCGTATTCGTATTCAGCGACGTGTTCGCCAGAGGCGTATTTGTATTGACATCGGCATTCAGCGACGGGCTTATACTCGTTCGAATCAATTACCACAAATGCTTCTGCTTGCACTGAACACGCTGAAGCAACTAAATAGGTCTCACATTACCACTTTCACCGTCAAGGTCAAACGCAAACCGGTTTCTTCGATTGCCTCCATATTTTTTCTTTTTCACCCACACCTGCCCAAATCTGATATCAAGCAATAGCCTGTGGTGAACCATCGTGTCACATTTCAAACAGGTACATGTCAAGGTCAACCTTCTAGGTCAAAGGTGAGCTTGATTTATTAGATAGCAATATTGAAGCGATATCGACCGAACGCGAGGTTCGGTTGCTATTGCTTCAATTTCCATCAAATGGGCGTCATTCGACGTGGCTAGTTATGCGGTATCAGAAAGCTAAGAAATCGAATTCTTTTTCAAGGGCAAATGCCAAGCTGATCATCCGGTCCGCTCAATTTTGTTTTCGTTTTCGCTCAAACCCATCGAAATCTGGTATCAAGCAATAACCAGTGGTGAACACACGAGTAACATTTCAAACCGGGACATGTCAGGGTCAAAGGTTTGATTGAGTTCTTCGATGACCTCGCGTATCGTCGCTATGACTTCAATTTGCAGAAAACGGATGTCATTCGACGTCGCTTGTTATGCGGTATCAGAAAGCTAATAATTCGAAATCATCTCGACGTGTCAAAATTCAAGCTGATTTCTTCGGCCGCCTCACATTTTTTTTTCGCCCAAGCCTATCTATCCATTATCCACTATCAAGCGATAGCCCATGGTGAACCCTCGAGTAACATTTTGAAACCGGGATATATCAAGGTCAAACCTTAAGGTCAAAGGCTAGTTTGAATTCTTCGAAGTCCTGGCGATTCGTCGCTATGGGTTCAATTTGCACGACGTGGGTGTCATTTGACGTGGCTTGTGCCGTATTATAATGCTACCAAATCGAACTAATTTGAAAGGTCAAAGGTCAAACCGATTTCTTTGGTCGCTTCGTAAATTTTTATTCGCCCTAACCCATCCACATCTGGTATGAAGCAATAGCCCGTAGTGCATCTCGAGTAACATTTAGTTAGTTATTTGGGCTTTTGGACGCATCGACTGCATTGGTCATTTAGCGCCCAATGAGTAACATTTCAAACCGGAACATGTCAATGTCAAACCACAAGATCGAAGGCTAGCATAAATTGCTCGAAGTCCTCGCGCCTCGTCGCTTTGTCTTCAATTTTCATCAAGTGGGAAGTGGGAAGTGGGACGTGCCGTGAGGTACTCTAGCAAACTGCTCAGAAATCACATTAACTTTTAAAGTCAATGGTCGAGCTCATTTCTTCGGTCAACCTCTATACTGTCTTCGTTTTCTCCCAAAGCTACCCATGTTTGGTATCAAGAGATAGCCCGTGGGCAACCCTCGAGCAACATTTAAACCCGGACAGGTCAGGTCAAGCCTCAGGTCAAGGTTAGTTTTAACTTTTCAAAGTCCTCGCGTTTCGTCGCTATGGTTTCAATTTGCATAATGTGGGTGTCATTCGACGTGGCTTGTCGTACGGTATCAGAATGTTGAGATATCGAAATAATTTCAGAAGTGTCGAACGTCCGCTGTGTGTACAATGATTGAGTGTAATAGGAATAGGAGGATCAAATCTGTTTTTGTTTGCAACCGTTGTGATAGCAGGCACTCATATCCTATATGACTAGGAGCTCCCCCAAGAAACCCCGTCATAACCTGCTCGGACGTCGCTCTCATCACTGTTTTTTTTTAACTTTACACTGCTACATTGCTGTTCTGGACATGTAAAATGTAAATATTTTTCAAAGTGCCGCTTTCCTCTTAATGGTTCAACGGAAGTTGTCAAATTTGAAAGAGAAGCCACACGTGAATGCGCACAATTTTATAACCGGACGGAGTTCATAACCACAAGAGAGCAATGTTGTAATCAGGGGTGGATCCAGGAATTTTCATGGGGGCACTTGTCTGCGGGGGCGCCATTTCTTTGGAGCGGCGCCACTGCGAAAGCACCTGGAGGCGCGACTCTGACTGCAAAATTCGAGGGGGCGGGATGCACTCGGCCCTCTATCCTGTCCGATAGTCCAGGATAGGGGTTTACCCCTCTATCCTGTCCAAGCTTACCGCGTTTCTGGCTTGTCCCCCTCCCAATTTCGAAACCGTGGCTGCACTCATGTCTACACCAACGTCAGGCCAAGTCGTGGCCAAACCGTGGTACCCATTTCTACACCAACGTCAGGCCAAGTCGTGTGAGGTTATGTCACGCGATTGGAGATGATCCCAGGGCACCAGAGGTGCCGTCAGGTAAGATTATTCAATCATCTTGCATTTTGAAGGAAACTTCGGAGAGGAGGTAGAAAATTCCAGATGTGACTCATAAATAGTGATGGTGGGGTTGTTTTCAGATGTCACCTACTGACACCGTGGTGGGGCACCTTCTTGGTGAGCCCACAGTAAGTCTCCACACAACTTCGAACGCCGAATCTGACGCAGCGCCCCAGCTATTACTTGCTGTGTTTAATGGGGCGACTGTTTTTATGTGGCGATAAAATAACAATTGCAGCTGCGGCGTCACGGTTCAGATGTCTCCTCAGTGTCAGTGAGGGGAGTTGTCGGCTTTCCAATACTGATGTGTAAGTGGATGAACTTTTCAACCTCCCTCATGCAGGAGATATTTACCCTATATTGGTAACTGATAAATAATTATTTATTATTATTATTATCATGATGGTGATGACGACGATGATGATGATGACTATGATGGTGATGACTATGATGGTGATATATATATATATTTACATATATCAAAAATAAGAATAAGATAAGGTGAGAGAGAGAGTGAGGAAGAGAGCGAGAGAGAGAGAGAGAGAGAGAGAGAGAGAGAGAGAGAGAGAGAGAGAGAGAGAGAGAGAGAGAGAGAGAGAGAGAGAGAGAGAGAGAGAGAGAGAGATAGATAGAGATAGAGAGAGAGATAGAGAGAGAGAGAGAGAGAGAGAGAGAGAGAGAGAGAGAGAGAGAGAGAGAGAGAGAGAGAGAGAGAGAGAGAGAGAGAGAGAGAGAGAGAGAGAGAGAGAGAGAGAGAGAGAGAGAGAGAGAGAGAGAGAGGGAGAGGGGGAGAGGGGAAGAGAGGGAGAGAGAAACCGGAACGGCGCAGTGCCAGCGGTTGCCGCCGATTACTCTCTCCTCTCGTGTCAGTGGTTATCACCGACTACTCTCCCCTCGCGTCAGTGGCTACCGCCAACTGCTCTCTCCTCTCGTGTCAGTGGTTATCACCGACTACTTTCCCTCTCGTGTCAGTGGCTACCACCGACTACTCTTTCCTCTCGCGTCAGTGGTTACCCCCAACTGTTCTCTCCTCTCGTGCCAGTGGTTGTCGCCGAATATTTTCTCCTATAGTGTCAGTAGTTACCGCCGATTACTCTCTCTTCTCGTGTCAGTGGTTACCGCCGATTACTCTCTCTTCTCGTGTCAGTGGTTACCACCGACTACTCTCTCCCCTCGCGTCAGTGGCTACCGCCAACTGCTCTCTCACGTCGTCTGCGCCTCGCCCGCAGAGCAGTCTGCGTAAAATCACCGGCGGAATCGGTCAGTGGCGCAGCTGCACCATCCGCAGTTCGATTCCCGCCAACAAGAGGAGCCGCAACAGCCAGCTGGCATGCCGTTCTTCTCTCTCGGGTGGTGTCTCAGGCGGTTCGGCGATGAGCCACTGCGGGGCGTGTCTACGCCGGCCGACAGAGGCTCAGCACCTGGACAGTTGGAGGTGGGCACGTTTGGACAGTGGTGAGGCTGGAGCCGCGGCACCTGGACAGTTGGAAGTGGGCACATTTGGACAGTGGTGAGGCTGGAGCCGCGGCACCTGGACAGTTGGAGGTGGGCACATTTGGACAGTGGTGAGGCTGGAGCCGCGGCACCTGGACAGTTGGAAGTGGGGACATTTGGACAGTGGTGAGGCTGGAGCCGCGGCACCTGGACAGTTGGAGGTGGGCACATTTGGACAGTGGTGAGGCTGGAGCCGCGGCACCTGGACAGTTGGAAGTGGGCACATTTGGACAGTGGTGAGGCTGGAGCCGCGGCACCTGGACAGTTGGAAGTGGGCACATTTGGACAGTGGTGAGGCTGGAGCCGCGGCACCTGGACAGTTGGAGGTGGGCACATTTGGACAGTGGTGAGGCTGGAGCCGCGGCACCTGGACAGTTGGAAGTGGGCACATTTGGACAGTGGTGAGGCTGGAGCCGCGGCACCTGGACAGTTGGAGGTGGGCACATTTGGACAGTGGTGAGGCTGGAGCCGCGGCACCTGGACAGTTGGAGGTGGGCACATTTGGACAGTGGTGAGGCTGGAGCCATCGCCGAGGGTTCCAGCCCAGAACGCGGCTCGCAGCAGCGCCCCGGGCTGAGCAAGTGATCACAGACGTTGCGGGAGGTTGCCGGCCCTAGTCCGGTCCACTGGCAGGCGGCTGTTTTTGGTCCGGTCCACTGGCAGGCGGCTGTGTTTGGTCCGGTCCATTGGCAGATGGCTGCTTTCGGTCGGGTCCACTGGCAGGTGGCTGCTTTTGGTCCGGTCCACTGGCAGGGGGCTGTTTTTAGCCGGGGCTGGTGACGGCCGTAGATTCGATCGCCGGCTGTAGCCAACCGGCAAGATGAGCACCAACCCAGCCCACTCGGCGAGCGCTGCAATACATCAGCAGCGGCTAGCGCCAGTGGTGGCTGGCGGGTCGGCGAGAATTGTTGCCTCCAATATGGCGCCACCGACCGAGTGCTGGACCGAGTCTGCGCCTCTCGGTGGAGACAACGGCGTCAGAACCCTTAGGTGCAACATCTTTTAGTCATCCAAAAATATGTTGTGAATGTCATTCCAACTTAAGGCGCGTGCATAATGAATATTATAATGGAGGAATACAACCAATGAATGAAGTAAAATAGGCGAAACAATCAACGGACTCTCTCAGTGCAGTTAAGCGCCAAGACCAAGAAAGGCACTCATATAAAAATGTTTCGTACTTCCCAACGTTCTGGCACTGGACAAATGATCATCTTGACTGACGCAAATGATATGCTACAGATACGCGGACGCCAGATCAACGTTATATGTTTATATGTTGACACACACACACACACACACACACACACACACACACACACACATATATATATATATATATATATATATATATATATATATATATATATATGCATATATATATATATCTGTATATACATATATATATATATATATATATATATATATATATATATATATATATATATATATATATATATATATATCCTGTGTACAACGGTAGTGATAAGTTGGGAAGATGTGTTTCTGAACTCATAAGGCTGAACACAAACAAATTGAACGGTTGGCCTAACCGAAACGCTTATATTTTTACACGCTAATAGCGTTGCAAATGAGCAGGTATGAAAAATTGTTCAGGATAAGAATAGGTATCTTGTAAATGCAAGTAAGCTAAGGCAAAAGAAGAGTCCAAATGATCGCAACCGCATGTCATCATGCGACAAGATGAGTGCGCATGCCGTAATCATCATCATAACAGTGGTATGTACCTCGTTATGCATGAGCATGTATGCATGTCCACTTATCTCCACGAAATGATCGGTGGGATATGGTTTAAAACTATTTGGTCAGTATTTTCTATTTGAGTTTTTGCGCGCACCGACCATAATGATCAGATAGCTCAAAGATGTCAGTATTCATGAATGTGCTTAACTCATTGCATGTATGAAAGTGTATGATTCGACTGATTTCCAATTGTTCTTCCGATAAGCATCCTCGTCGTTAACCGCAAACATTGTCGGCATTATTAATTACCTGCATCCTGCTAATGTAGAAAATAGTCAGGAAGCAAAATCCGCTCACCACGTTGCAATTAAGTCCTTGTTTTGATTATGAAATATGGTGGAAAACTTCACAGCGAACTGTGAGCTGTGTCGACGGTAAGATGGGTGGCCATGCCTGGCTTCATCGGTTGTGCATCGGATGCCTCGCGTTACTGGTTCAGAACTGGACTGGTGAAGCGCGATTAGCAGACGCTGCTCTGATGTCGCGTTACAAGGGAAGGGGGTGGCATGAATGTCGCGTTATAAACGGAGGGAGTGGCACGGATGTCACGCTATAAGAGAATGGGGGGGGGGGGGGGGGGGGGGGGGGGGGGGGGGGGGGGGGGGGGGGGCTTTAAGGGGCTTTTTCCCCCTAAATCTTTAGCTGCGGCAAAGTGCCATCTGCTAGAGATTGTTACGTTAAAGAAGGAATTACGTTAATCCGGCTTATGTGACATCCGGTTATATCGATTAGGCAAGAGAGAAGAGACGCCGTCAAACAAGAAACATGGCGTAGAGGGACGATACATACATGGTAAACAGGTACATGTTCAGACATACATACATACATACAATCGTAACAATGGAAGGACATTTGGAGGGTGGATAGCTTCACAGCCTACGGAGAGGCTCCACTGCCCACCTGAGACCTGAAGCGAAGCGAAGCGGAGGCCTGTCACCCAGAGCGAGTCGTGGGATTCAGGCCCGACCTTGTATGTGTCGGTGTATGTTAACACGCGCCCTGGAGGGCCTCTGCAAATTACGCGCACTGGAGGGGAGGGGGGCGGCTTCCGCCCCCCCCCCTAAGATCTCGGCTTCTATTAAAGCTGGAGGAACGAAATTCGCAGGGTGGATGGGTACAGTAATGAACTCTATTGTGCGCAAATTTCATGACTTTAGGTCAATATCTTCAAGGTCAAATGAGGTCACATTTGTCAAAATTTTCTTGTTTTGCGTGGCATGGCTTGTCATTGTTATGGATCGCTGTGATTGTGTTTAAATGCTCAAAAATGGGCATCAATGATGTTTTTGGACATTACTAATGATGCAATATAGATGCTAGACCCGACATTTGACCTCAGGTCACCTATATAGCAGCACTTTATCAGGTCAGTTACCTATTCCAGTTATCGGAACCGGGCCGCCCGCCCGACTGCTCCGTCGGGCAGCTCGGCGCAATCGGCTTCGCGAAGAAAGGAGTGAAGTACATGAATAAAGTATGGAAACGCTTAGGTACACAATGACAAACAGTAGTGCATTTATGACAACATTCCAGTTGACCATGTTTGGTTCCATTAACCTGTCATGAACTTGACCTGACTTGACCTCGGCGACCTAATATGACCTTGAAACTATATAGCATATCAATATACATCAAACAAGTCGCTAGTGTTGCCAAGAACACTTCCCTTTTGCGGATATACGGGAAGCGCATCAGCGCCGATTTTTGTGGTCTGGGGCTAGGATTTTTTTTTTACTTTAACTGCTCCTAACTCGAAAAATTTTCGGACGATTTCTATTTTTCTTGCATAAACGACGTGCCGGTTAACGACGTGCCGGTCAAGCAGGTACACAAAAAATGGCGTATATCGACCGGTAAAATCTGGAGTTATGTACGAAAAACCGGAGGGGTGGGCGGATTTCGCCCCCCCCATCCAGTGCGCGTGTTAAGTTAAAGCTTGGAAACCCCTAAAAAGGGAAAAACAAAGCTGCTTGGGAAACCGGTAGGTGAAAAACCACGCGCAATTCAAAAGGAAAACCGTACGTTTTGGCCAAATTGGATCGGTTCCTGTCTACCTAGTGTGAGATAACCTATATGTATGTGTTTTGCGACGTCGGAGAGGAAGAGATGTGGAGCGGAGTCATACAGCCAGCGAGGAGTGTAGCGCGTGTCATATAACTTTTAACTTCACATCATACTTGCTCGGATCAGGTAAATGCAACGGAGGCTTTATATCAGTTCGGAGAGTTTGGTGTCTTGTAGCAAGCGGACAAGTAACTCAAGGGGTGTCGGGTGCTCATTCCCGAGGAGAGCTCGAAGCGAAAGTTGTGAATGGACGTTGGTGAAATACCGGTAGGGGACATACTAGTGCTAGAAGCGGACATCCGTTCTGCGCATGCGCAATTTCTTGTGAAAATATTCTTGATTCGGTGGGCATAGTGGCGCTTGTGGCGCAACCATCGGCGCATGACAGATTGTTTACGTTTTCGCACCCGAATGAAGCTTGATGGCATCATATTCATTTTGCTGTAGGCTAGATAATATGGATGTATGACCACTTCAGTCTAAAACAATAACGTTTATGAGTTACACCTTTGATACTGATGACATTAGCTGTATCAGCATTTGCGGACGGAAACAGGGATACAAGCCTTGTAATATTGCATGTGCTTTCACAGCGGGGGATGCCTGAGGGATAAATGTTCTTGGCCATGTGTTTTATATTATATTAAATGTTCCAACTGCCAAATAATATAGTGAGAAATTTCCCCAAATATCACAACATCTCAGAATCATTACAGAAATGTTTGAACATTCAAAATTGACCATACGTATTATCAACCTGGGGATAGGCACCATTCATCCTACAATCCCAGTATTTGAATGTAAGTTTGTTGGATAAGCATTCCCCGTCTGGATACCTACATGTTCAAGTTCTGAAGCCGTGTTCAGATTTGTTTGATTTGGATGCCACATGCAAATGATGTGCCCAAGCTTGTCCTTTGTTTTGCAAAATTGTGGCAATATACCTACACACCATGGTGAGATTTAATAGAAATAATTTGCTGCAAGAAGGCAAAAATTCCAGTATTGCTGTGCTTTAAGGTATTCACAGCACATGTCTTGCACGTATTTTAACTCCATAAAGAAAACAGGGATATGTTTTGTTAGCTTCAGTTATATTAGGTTTTTTTCTGTGGAAAGTTCTGCAGATTATTTTGTCATTTGTTTTTGGATGACCAATAATGTCTTCCATAAATGCTTACATTCCATGAGGCAGGCAATAAATGGGCTTTGAGTTGGGTAATATTCTAAGAAAATGACATTAGGAAAGAAAAGGGAACATAACTTAACCTAACACAGCCTAACCTCTTGTCAGAAGAAATAATCCTAAAAGCTAAATCACCAATGCAGTTTATGTGCCCTAAAGCCAAAATCATCTTAAACATGCTATTAACAAAATGGTATTATTGCAGTTTAAGGTAACCATGACAAGTTGTACACACATTTCACCTCCATGAAGCATGCAGTTTTCTTCAAAAACTGTTCAGGCTAGGTTAGCTAGGTTAGGTTTTTTTACACTGAAAATGTTTGCCAATAAAGTTGTTCAGAAATTTGATGTTTTAAAAAGATTCCTTTCTTGCATGGAAGATTAGGCTAAATTATATTTGGTTATGTTACATTTTTTCTGTATTTTCAATGTTACTTGCTGAATATTATGTTATATGATATATTGCTGAACTCAGCACCCCCCTTTCTGGCTTGTATTTCGCATCCTGACTGAAAAGCATGCATTTGCAGAGGAAATAAGTGGTCACATCATGTTAATCACATTCATAACCATTGCACTGCAAAAATAATTTCCAAGATATCAAGTATTTCCATAAATGCCAAGGCTACCTTTGATTAATTTTTTCTGAACATTTTTTTCCAATTTAAGAACCTAGCCTAACCTGTTATAGAAGAAAAAAATGTTGTTTTTTTAACTTAAAAAATCCATATTTTCCAAATTAGAAAACTTAACCTAACCAAACCTCATACCTTTGTTTGCTTTATGGAGGTAAAGAGAGTGGTAGACTTCCCTTGTGAATATCTTAAAGTTAATAAACTCAATTTTGGAGGAATCTTTCATCTCAAGGGCAGGTTAGGCTAGGTTTGGTTGGGCTGGGTTAGGTTTTATTAATTTGGACAATCTTGAAAAAAAACAACGGTTTCATGTTTTCTTTTTCTTCATTTATTTTCCTAAAAGGGAGATTAAACTTGGTTAGGTTACCTTAGGTTACATTATTGGGCTTGTTAGGTTGTATGCTATTTAGGTTTTCTCAGGCTATGTTATGATAGCTCACTTTAACATACATTTTATGTTATATTATCTGAATCAAAGCACATGTTTGGTATGATTTTGCTTGTCAACTGAAGAGTAAGTATTTGCACAGGAAATAAGTGGTCACATTATCTTAATCTTTGTAACAAACATTGCATTGGCAAAAATTCCAAGCATTTAAAAATTACTCTAATGCACAAATTTACCAACGTTTTGTCTTACAGTAACATATGAGTGGTCTGGGACAATGCAGTTTGACAGGTAGGTGCCTGCAATCATGAACTGGTATGTATTTGGGGAAACATGGTCATGCATCTTTGGACAAAGGATCTATCTGCTGTGTTACAAAGTGATTTTGTGTTCAATGGAAATATAAACTTATTCTGTAAAATGTAGTTGAAAACTGGGGTATTTGACCAAATGAAAACACAAATCAAGAACTGTTTGGTATTCTTTGTTACATTGGCTCGAGATGTTTCAACCAGGTTTTGATCATTCATCCTCAAAACACTTAGAGCATATGTATATCATTTAACATTACTCCATAGCTCATTGGTCCTGCTAATTAATTCACAAGGAATAAATACTAAAAAAATGCACGTCACAATACCTATGGTATGTATGATTATTGTAAATATGTATTTTTCCTTTCAAGTCATTTTGTAACTCTTGGATATTTCTTCCCAATGTCATATTTCGAAAGGTAGTTAGCATGATCTTACCACTCATTTCCTCTGCAGTTTTTGTTTCTCAGTTGGCAGACAAAGCAACACCAAAAAAAGGAGCTTTGGGTTGGGTCATATAGCATACCAAATAATGTTAAGTAAAAGGAAAAAGCCACATAGTCTAGACTAACCTAGCCTAACGTCTAATGTAAGAGAATAGTCTTGAAAGATGGAGAAAAAATCAAACAATTTTTCTTCTAAAACTTATCAAATTAAAAAACCTACTCTGACCTAACATAGACTAAGCTGCTTTTGAAGAACAAAAGAACTTGGGGAACAAAAAGGCATTTTTTTGCAACTAAAAAAGTGACTGAAGCGAGCCGAACCCCTTTATTTGCTTCCTGCAGGTAAAATGTGTCCAAAACCTGTCTTGTGAATAACTTAAAGCACAATAATACTGCACATACAGGTGGTGTTAATAAGATAGATTATTCATGATGTCAAACACAAGTGTGGAATATTGTTCCCCCTTGGTTTGTCATGCACCAAATTTGGAATGCCTCATGCACTGGTGTTGGATGTGAATATTCAGTAAATATGTTCAAGGCTGTTGCAGGATTTGAAGATTAAAATAAAAAACAATTTGAAGATTTTTTAAAACATTGGTGTTGTTCAAATAGTTGTATTATACACCAGCTCCCTTATTATCTGCAACAAATTGATACTGTCCTCACTTTCTTGACATCCTTGACTCCAAGACATCCTTGCGATGCTATTTCATCTTTAAACAAATTTGACGATGTATAGCAGCAGTGTCAGTTGACCAGGAATACCTTCATTGCAACGAGTTATACATTCTGAGGAAGTTCCAGGGGGGGGGGGCATTTTCAGTTAGTACCACCGTTTGATCAAAATATTCAATTTCACATGCGACCACATCATGCTTCTGGTATTCCCCATGCTTAAGCTATACGGAAATATGGGAACCTGTCAACTTTAAAACAAAATGGACGATTACTAACGGCCATTATACTGGAGTCTAAGTTGTATCAGCTGATATAGAAATGATGAATGTATCCAGCACAGGTGGGGCAAAATCTCGAGATAGCATACTTTCTTTGGTTTTGACAATTATCTTCATGATTTAGCATCTAGCGGCCGCGGCCGCCATGCGATGCTTACAGTTCGAACTTCCGCCGCCAGGTGCAAACGAAGCGCTAGCAGTAGCGTGGCCGCGCATGTCCCCTATCGACCGGATGATATCGCGACGGTGAGGAGCATCTGCTGGACAGTTAAGTAAGATATGGGTGACAGTAAGGCGTACGTGACATGTGCTACAAAGTGGAAGGCGGTGTGGTCGATGAAAAATATAATCGTGTGTCAATTTGGTGTGTCCGAGGCGAAGTCTGGCGAGTGTCACCTCGTTCAGACGAGTGTGCTGGTTGGAGGAGGGCCAGCTGGAGGAGGGCTTGATAGCGTGTATGTGTGTGGTGCTGTGTGACCAGCAAGCCTGAATATATTTTTTAAATAAATTATTTGTGAGGGATAGAAGATTCCAGGGAGCACCGGAGCTCCATTGTTAGCGGGGAGGTCGATCGCCGCGCGGGCGAGACCATCTACCCTTTCGTTTCCCGGGATACCCCTATGTCCAGGGATCCAGAACAGGGTGAGCGGAAGGTGTGCGTGGTTGTCATTGTAGAGGTGTCGGATGGCGTGGAGCGTGGGGTGCGTGGTATTGTGTAGTGCCGCGAGGGCGTCCACGGAGGATCGTGAGTCAGTGCATATTGTAGTAGGGGTAGTGATGTGTTGCGCAGTGATGTGTTGGAGGCAAGTGAGTATGGCGACTAGTTCTGCTGTGTATACCGAATGGTGAAGTGTTAATTTGGTTTGACCAGTGTCGGACCCACCGCATCAGGCGGCTCCCGTACCATTGCTGGTACGTGAGCCGTCCGTGTAAAAGAAAGTGTGTTGTGGGTGGGCCTCTTGATATTCAAAAAACTTAACTTGGACTTCGATGGGGGTGAGCAGGATTTTATTTTGCCTAAAGAGATACTCGAGTTTGGGGTGTTTCATGTGCCAAAATGGGAGAAGGGGGGGGAACTCGGTCAGGGGTAACCTCCGGAAATTTCAGTGTGGATGTGAGAACCTGCTTCAAGTGAATGGCAATGCTGTATTTATTTTTGTTTTTGGAACGCCGAACCGGTGGTTTAGTCCATGCGACATTGGAGGGGTGATTTAGCTGTGTTGTTGTCCTGAAGTGGTATCTAACGAGTTGTAGTGTCCTGCGTTGTTGTAGGCTAGGGAGGTTGGTCTCACCCCGGAGACTGGTGGTAGGTGTGGTGCAGTGTACTCCGGTGATGAGGCGGAGTGCGTGATTTTGTGTGCATTCAAGTGACTTGGTGAGTGTTGGAGATCGAAGTTGTGATCGAAGATAAACGCATTGTATTCCAGGATTTAACGAATTAGTGCAATGTACATTTTGGTAAGAGTCGTCCCGTCTGCACCCCAGTAGCGACCGGAGATGCAGCACAGGAGATTAAGTCGAACAGCGCAGCGCTGTTTAATACAGGTGATGTGGGGGCGAAAATAAAGTCCTTTGTCGAGGATAATCCCGAGATATTTGAAGGAGGTTTGGAGGGGGATAATTTGATCGCGATAGCGGAGCGGTTTACTAGGCGGGATGTGTCTGGGAAGCCGGGAAAAGAGCATAGTGACTGATTGGGTGGGGGATGTCTGTAGCCCCCCAGAGGGAGCACCATGAATCAATGTGATTCATGGCGAGTTGGATAATGTGATTCGCTGAATCTGCCGATGGGTGCGTACACAAAATAGCCAAATCATCGGCAAAGAGAGAATATTTTAGTAGGGGAGAAATTAAGGGAAGTTGTTCTAATACGTCGTTGATCATGATAAGAAAGAGGGTTGGAGATAGGACGCTGCCTTGCGGGACGCCTTAGTCGAGAGTGTGGGGCCGGGAATGAATGCTGCCGCAGCGGGGGCCGAAGGAGCGATTTTCTAGAAAGTTGGTGATAAAGGTGGCCATTCTGCCCTTGATACCAATACGGTGTATCTTAATTCGAAGGGCAGAACTTTGTAGTTTGTTAAACGCGGATTTTAGGTCTAAAAAAGGGCGATGGTTTCGGATTTTTTTCCAGAAACCACGCTGGATTGAATCCACAATTTCGAGTAGGTTGTCAGCGGTGCTTCGCCTTGTTCGGAAGCCGCTCTGAAAAGGGGATATCATTTTGTTGTTTTCGAGATGGACTCTGATTCGTCCATTGGCCATGTGCTCACAAATTTTACAAGCACAACTAGTGAGAGAGATAGGACGATAGCTAGAGGGGAAATGTCGAGGTTTGGAAGGCTTAAGTATAGGGATGATAGTACTAGTGGACCAAGAGGGTGGAAAAGTGCCGTCAGTCCATAGTTGATTTAGTGCCGAGAGGAGGCTATCTTTACCAGAGTCAGAGAGATTTTGAAAGAAGAGATATGTCAAGTGATCAGGTCCAGGAGCTCTACTGGATACCTTGGAGAGGGATAAATTTAGTTCGTAGGGGGTAAAGTGTGCGTTGTAGGGTTCGGAGTTGTCTCAGTCGAAGTGGCAAGTAGCAAGAGTGTCGCGAAGGAATGCAGTGGTGTGCTGTGAGTATTGGGTGTTGGAATATATGTCGGAGTAATAAGTGGCGAAGTGTTCCGCGACGGCTGTGGGCTCAGTTATGTGCTGTTGGTTAATTGTCAGTTGTGGGAATGCGCGGTGTGGGGCTCTGCCATTGGAGAGGAGCGAAGTTGAGTCCAGATTTGGGAGATGGGGGTGAAACTGTTGAATGTGTTGGAGTAGAGTTGCCAGCTGTGTTTCTTGGCCGAAAGGATAATTTACTGACAGCTTAGTTTTGCCTCGCGGGCTTCTGCCATGCTTTGTACTGTGAGGTTTTTCCGAAATTTCCGCTCAGCCCGCCGCCGTGAGGCGACGGCTCGTTTGCACTCGTCGTTCCACCACGGCACGGATTTACGGTCGGGTGGGCGACGAGTTTTGGGTACGTGGTTTTCTGCCGCGAGTAGTATGGTATTGAGCAATGCCGAAATTGGGGGGGGTGAGACTGGGGTGGGATAAGATTATCAATTTCCTAGGAGGAAGATGGCCATATCGCTTTGCGAACGTTCCAGTTGGACATAAATAAACGGTCTCTAGATTGGGCTGAGCGTTCGAGGGTGACGTGGATGGGAAAGTGATCACTAAAAACGGGGGTCGGGTTGAACGTGCCAGGAGAAGAGGGGTGAGATAGAAGCTGAGGCTAGGGAGAGGTCAGTGGCAGACGGGCGGAACGGGGCGATGTCTGTGTTCTGTGTGGGTGTTTGGTCGTTTAAAAAGACCATGTTGTGGGTGTTGAGGAGTGTTTCAATATGGTGTCCGCGCTGGGATGTGGTTTGACAAAACCCCATGCCTGGTGATGGGCGTTGGGATCAGCCAGCACCAGACAGGGGTGTGGAAGAAGACCGAAGAGATTGGTCACATAAGCTAGATATAGTGTATGCGTAGGAGGAAGGTAGAGGGAAAGTACAGTAAGCTCTCGTTGTGCAATTTGGACGGATACTGCAATACAATTCAGGTCATTGGGAATGGAGATAGGTCGATGAAGAAGGGTGTTCGAGACGAATAAGGCTACCCCGCCGCCGCGGGATGTAGTGTTTCTGTTTTGGGAATAAAGAGTATAACCAAATATTAAAAAATTATATGGATCATTGGCGCGCCATCTGGTCTCCTGAACGGCGGTAATCAATGGTTTATTTTTGATTATATATTCCTAGAATTCTGCCCAATGGGATATGAGTGACCTCGTATTCCATTGGAGCAAGAATTCAGTGTTGGGTGTCTGCATTAATGGTGTTGGTGTTCACGCCCCCGCAGGCGTGTGTGTGGTGGGGAGGGCAAGGCGGAGTCGTCCGTCCCTTACGAGACGGACGACCCTGGTGAAGCGGAGGCCTGCTCTGGATCCTCGGGGGGTCCGGGCTCGGGGAACGGGAGCGATGGCTGGACTCCGGGGACAGAGACGGGAGGCGACGGCACTGAGGGGGCGGTGTAGAAGAGGCCCGAGCCTTGGTCGGAGCAGCCTGTTGGCGGTGGGGGGGGGCTGAGCGTTAGAGCGACCCGTGACTGGGGGCGCTGCTGCCTGCTGCGCGGCCCGATGGCGGTAGGCGGTGTCGGCTTCGGCGGGGCCCGCGACAGGGGCAGGGCGCATGGCCGGCGGGGGGACGTCCTGTGGGCGGTGCGGGGACCGGGGGCGCCAAATGACCGAGTAGTCGGCGCGCCCTTAAGCCCAAATAATCAATCAATCAATCGGAGGGGCCCGCTAAGGGGGCAGGGCGAGAGGACGGGGTAGGGGAGGAGGGGGACGGGTCGTGGTCTGACCGTCCAGACCTTCCAGACCTGGGGCGGGAGGCCGCCTCAGCTGGAGTTGGCCACAGCGGGGCCATGTGGGGCCGGGCCCACACCATCGGTGGTGCGGGCGGCGAGGAGCCCTGGGCGGTGAGTCGCCGCTGCTGACGCTCTTTGGCGTCGAGCCACGCAGGGCAGCGTGGGGATGCGGCCGGTTGGGAGCCCAGGCAGGCCGCGCAACGTGGGACTTCGGATGCGCACATATCCGTCGTGTGCCCCTCGGCACAGCGTCCACATATAGGCTCCCTGGAGCTCCGGGGCTTGTGTGTGGAGACCCAGTTTCAAGACTGGGCCCGCACGGGGGCGACGACCGAGACGGGTCACGTCGCATACTCCCTGCGACTTCAGCTCGGCCAGGAGCTCCTCCTCCGACAGATCTACCAGCTCCGGGGCGTACACTGTCGTGTAGACCAGGTTGAGCCTGTCTGCTAGTTCAACCGTGACCTCTTTGTCCAGAAACCGGTTCAGGCTCATGAGGGCACGTGCCTGTGCGGCCTCTCTTACCCGTACTAGCAGGGCCCCAGAGCGGAGGACTTTCGCTGAGGAAACTCCGCCCGTCCACCCGTCTAGCTCCCGTGCTAACGCAAACGGGGAGGTTCGGGCCCACGATCCCTCCTTCCTCGTCACCAGCACGAATGACTCCCCCTCCGGGGGGTCGCGGGGAGGGAGCAGGTGGGCTCCAGGCCGGGGGCGGCGTCCTCCGTCCTCCGAGGGGGGGGGGGGCTCCCAGGCATGCCGGGGTGGGGGAGCGTGTGCTACCCCAGAGGGAGTGATGAAGAGTGTGAGTGTGTAGGGTAAGGGCACCCTGAAGGGGTGCAGGCAAGAAAGACACCCTGAAGGGATGCTGCAAAGAAAGGTGTGAAAAGAGCTGTCGTGCGAAAGGGGAAGAAAGACACAGAGTTTTGGACGGATGGGAAAATCGGTCAGAGGCGGGGGCAGTGACGCTCTGCGAACGTTAGCCCGATCCATTAAAACAGAAAGTTACTTATGACTGATTCTAACCTATAGGGAGGGATGGGATACAAACAATCGAGGCTGGCCGCCGGTACAACTCGGTTTCCCGACGGTGCCCGAGAGCATCGCTAGGCCGAGAGGGAGTGGGATGGGAGCTGCGCCGGCTAATCCGACGAGCAACCGACTAGAGACGTCGGCCGGCTAATCCGGCTGACAACCAACTAGTGGCTGAGGGGGCGGAGCTTCCCGTAGATGTCCTGGAAAGGACACCTACGAGACAACTGGAAAGGTCGGATGGGGACTTGGGACGACGGACAGCTTCTATGGCTCAATCTCTGGTGGTTGAATCCAGGTCTTCTCAAGCGTGACGACCACCCGACGACCGACCACCTGACCTAGGGCGACCACCCGACGACCACCTGATGACCACCCGACGACCACCTGACGACCACCTGACCTAGGGAGACCACCTGACGACCACCTGACGACCACCCGACGACTACCTGACGACCACCTGACCTAGGGAGACCACCTGACGACCACCTGACGACCACCCGACGACTACCTGACGACCACCTGACCTAGGGAGACCACCTGACGACCACCTGACGACCACCCGACGACCACCTGACGACCACCTGACGACCACCCGACGACCACCCGACGACCACCTGACGACCACCCGACGACCACCTGACGACCACCTGACGACCACCCGACGACCGACCACCTGACCTAGGGCGCTTCGACCAGTTTTGTTCTTTCGCGGCTGTAAGAGAATGGAGTGGCAAGTATGTCGCGTTATAAGAAGGGAGTGGCACGAATGTCGCGTTATAAGGGAAGGGAGTGGCACGGATGTCGCGCTATAGGATAATTGAGTGGCACGGATGTCGCGTTATAAGGGAATGGAGTGGCACGGATGTCGCGCTGTAAGCGGAGGGAGCGGCACGGATGTCGCGCTATAGGATAATTGAGTGGCACGGATGTCGCACTATAAGGGAAGGGAGTGGCACGGATGTCGCGCTGTAAGCGGAGGGAGTGGCTCCTCATTAATTTTCATTTTAGCGTCATATGACCACTGCAGACGCTGCACGCGATGGGTGGCGCGGGCGTCGGGAGCCGCTCCCGATCACGTGTCATCACCGCAGACCGACGGGAGCCGCTCCCGATCACGTGTCATCACCGCGGACCGACGGGAGCCGCTCCCGATCACGTGTCATCACCGCGGACCGACGGGAGCCGCTCCCGATCACGTGTCATCACCGCAGACCGACGGGAGCCGCTCCCGATCACGAGTCATCACCGCAGACCGACGGGAGCCGCTCCCGATCACGAGTCATCACCGCAGACCGACGGGAGCCGCTCCCGATCACGAGTCATCACCGCAGACCGACGGGAGCCGCTCCCGATCACGTGTCATCACCGCAGACCGACGGGAGCCGCTCCCGATCACGAGTCATCACCGCAGACCGACGGGAGCCGCTCCCGATCACGAGTCATCACCGCAGACCGACGGGAGCCGCTCCCGATCACGAGTCATCACCGCAGACCGACGGGAGCCGCTCCCGATCACGAGTCATCACCGCAGACCGACGGGAGCCGCTCCCGATCACGAGTCATCACCGCAGACCGACGGGAGCCGCTTCCGATCACGAGTCATCACCGCAGACCGACGGGAGCCGCTCCCGATCACGAGTCATCACCGCAGACCGACGGGAGCCGCTCCCGATCACGAGTCATCACCGCAGACCGACGGGAGCCGCTCCCGATCACGTGTCATCACCGCAGACCGACGGGAGCCGCTCCCGATCACGTGTCATCACCGCAGACCGACGGGAGCCGCTCCCGATCACGTGTCATCACCGCAGACCGACGGGAGCCGCTCCCGATCACGAGTCATCACCGCAGACCGACGGGAGCCGCTCCCGATCACGAGTCATCACCGCAGACCGACGGGAGCCGCTCCCGATCACGTGTCATCACCGCAGACCGACGGGAGCCGCTCCCGATCACGTGTCATCACCGCAGACCGACGGGAGCCGCTCCCGATCACGTGTCATCACCGCGACCGACGGGAGCCGCTCCCGATCACGTGTCATCACCGCAGACCGACGGGAGCCGCTCCCGATCACGAGTCATCACCGCAGACCGACGGGAGCCGCTCCCGATCACGTGTCATCACCGCAGACCGACGGGAGCCGCTCCCGATCACGTGTCATCACCGCGGACCGACGGGAGCCGCTCCCGATCACGTGTCATCACCGCAGACCGACGGGAGCCGCTCCCGATCACGTGTCATCACCGCAGACCGACGCGACTGCTGGGCCGCAGCTCGGGAACGTCGGTGTGCACTTTTTGCTCGGTGCCGGTCTGCCTGGTGTCCATGGTTTGCGGCCGGGTCGGCGGGCGGGGCTGGTGGTGTCGTACTCCCAGCACGGTCGATGCAGGTCGACGCCACCGACAAATCCGTCAGTGGTGGGATGTACCGTACATATCAAAGCGGACCTGTTACCGGTCTGACAGCTGGGTATCAGGCAGGTGAACGGTCGGCCGGCTGGGAATCAGACATGCTGCCAGATATTTCTGGCACCTCACCGGCTGTTGGGTGTGCTTCGCTGTCGCGAGCCAGCTCATCATCTTGTTAGAAGCATGCACGCAACAAAACGAGGAAAGATACATGAAAACTAAAGACACGTATCGTAGTACATTTCAGTTCGAAGGGAAGTTGACCTCGACCTCGTCATAACTGGTGAGACATTCTTTATGAGACCATTATTCTTCTTTCCATGCTCATTATGTCTCGATATCATGCCTCCGCCAATTGAACCACTCAGCATACGAAGAAGTTATAGTTGGTTTTAAAATATGTAAATGTAAAGAGTGAAACATTGTGACGGATGTTAAACCAGTGCCTTAAACAACGTAAGACATAAAGACATAAAAGATCAGTGCAACTATGAGCCACAAGTTGGCTCATAGTTCTTGGTTCTTGGTTGCACTCTGTACACTGAACCAGTTTTCCACCAAATGCGCCAATCAACTCTCCCTGGAATACAGAAAAACAAGCCCCCTATTCTTATAATGATTGCCTATGCTGTTTTTAAAGATGTTCAATGTGTTGCTACTGACAATAGTTTCTGGCAGCTGGTTCCAGTGTTCTACTACCCTGTTAGTGAAGAAAGACTGTCTTAACCTTGTCCTGCTGTGATTAACTTTAATTTTGAATTGATGACCTCTAATTGTATCATTTCTGTTAAATTCAAACAGTTCCCTGAGATAACCCTGTTCCTGACCATGAACAAATTTAAAGACCTCGATGAGATCTCCTCTCAGCCTTCTATATCTAAGTGAAAACATATTCAGTTTCTTCAATCTTTCCTCATATGCCAGGTTGCCTATGCCATTCACCATTTTCGTTGCCCTCTTTTGTACTCTCTCTCTAAAAGCCAACAATTTTTTTCATAACTAGGGGACCAAGCTTGGACACAGTATTCCAAATGTGGCCTGACATATGCACAGTAAAGCTTCCTGGTGACTTCCTCACTTTTGTATGATACATTCCTATTTATTGCCCCAAACATTCTTAGTGCCTTCTTCCTGGCTTCTTTGGTCTGTTCTGATGCCCCCAATTTTGTGTTCAAAATAACACCTAAGTCTTTCTCCCGCTGAGTCACAGATAGTACTTGGCCATACATCAAGTACGGAGCCTTGATATGCTGTCTACCTACATGCATGATTTTGCACTTATCAAAATTAAATTTCATTTGACATTTTTCGGACCACTTCACAAGCTCGTCTAAGTCTTTCTGCAGCAAGACCTGCTCATTGTGCCCTGTTATTGCCCTAAAGATCTTCAAATCATCCGCAAATTTCAAAACCTTACTGCTTAGGCCACTTTGAATGTTATTTACAAACACAATGAACAATAGTGTTCCCAGTACTGACCCCTGGGGACTCCACTAAGAACATTTTGCCATGATGACTTCGTACCATTTAGCATCACTCTCTGCTGTCTATCTGAAAGCTACAACTCTATCGATTTTAGGATGTTACCTGCAATACCATGGACCTGAAGCTGCATCATTAACCGTTTATGAGGTACCTTGTCAAAGGCTTTGCTAAAGTCAAGATATGCTACATCAACCTGATTTCCCTGATCAAATTGTTCCGTAGCAAAATTAAAAAAGTCCAAGAGATTTGTGAGACACGATCGCCCTTTTCTAAACCCATGTTGAGTATCTTGAATCAATCTGTTTCCTTCCAGAAAACTAACTATTATATCCTTGATAATTGATTCAAGGACCTTGCAGACAAGGGATGTGAGGCTTACTGGCCTATAGTTTTCAACTTTCCCTCTTTCTCCTTTCTTGAAAATAGGAACTACATTTGCCCTTTTCCAATCTGTTGGAATTTCATTTTGTGAAACTGATCTACAAAATGTTATACTAAGTGGAATTGCCAGTTCCTTTTCAGCTTCCCGCAATACCCTAGCATAAATTCCATCAGGTCCTGCTGCCTTGTTTGGCTTTATTTTCCTGATATAATTCAAAACAACATCACTATCAATGAAATCAACATCATGTAACTGATCACCTGTCACTGAGCTGTGGTTCACAGTTGGCAGATTGGTCACATCCTCGAACGTAAACACTGATTTAAACTGCTTGCTCAGTTTCTCAACCATCTCACCATCCTCACTCAACCTAATCTCATTTACTTCCAGTGGACCAATGGTGCTTGAAACTTTACTTAGGTTGTAGAAACTAAAGAACTTTTTACTGTCCCCATTACAGTTCCTAGCCAAATCCAATTCTTTTGCTCGCTTTGCTGCTCTGGTTTTCTGCTTCACAGCGTCTCAAGCTTTTTGATACAACCTTAGATTTACTATATTTGAAGCTTCCTTAAATACTCTAAATGCATCTAAATGCAAACCAGTGCCTTAAACAACGTGTCGTCAGTAACTATCAGGCGGACGGCAAACATACACCATTATCTGCACGCTTCGTGGGATTCGTGGGGAAGGAATCAGACTCTCGGATCCAATGCTCAGGTTTTTTTGCGATTTTTACATTGGAAAAAAGCAACGGCGATGTCGCGTCAACTATATTCCACTCGTGCTCTGTCTGGAAAGAAATGCTTTGGATGGCATTGAATCGCATGCCAACGTAGAATGTCATTTCCTGGAAGGAAATTACATGCTACTTTTTCTATAGCTACTCATCACAGTGTCGAATGAGTCACAACTTTTTATCATAGAAAACTGCATGAATAATCGGACCATCATATGATTGGGCACGCTGCTTTTGACACATAATCGCGTGCATCCAGCTTTCTGAAAACTCAGAAGAACCGCAATGCAACAGGTGCCACACATGTATAACAGATGCTGTGCGCAGGTGCAAGGCTCCAGGGACTCTGATGCAGCGCATTTACGACAAAGGTTCATCTAAGCAACATCGGACCGCCAGTTTTTATAACTTCGATATTTTTTTGGTGAAGTTGTTTCAAGTTCTTCGCTTTGCTTAGAAGTTGACATTCCCCAGCAGCGTGAGGCGGGGGAAGGGGCAGCTGCCTCCCCTCCCCTGGAGGGTCTGAGGGGGCCATCCAGGCGACCGCCTTGAGGGGTCCGCAAGGACCCCTGGGCCGACGTAAAGGGCCCCTAGACAAACGAAAGGGACCTGGGCTGATGGAAAGGGTCCCGGGCCGATGTAGAAGACCCCCGAGTCAACAGAGAGTGTACACAGGATGATGTTGAGAGTCCTTGGCTGAACCAATGTGAAGGGCTTCTAGATCAACGGATGGGGCCCCGGCTCTCTGGAAGAGCCCCCGGGATGCCGGAGAAGGCCACGAACCAATATTAAGTGCCCCTGGGCTGACGGCTGGGCCCAAGCCGAAGAAAAGGCCCTTGACCCGATAGAGAGGACCCAAGCGTTTGCAAAGGAGCCGGTGGCTTTTTGGAAAGGGCCCTGGGTCGTCAAAGAGGACCCTGAGACGACGGAATATATATAGGGGAATATATATATATATATATATATATATATATATATATATATATATATATATATATATATATATATATATATATATATATATATACATAGCTATGTCAGCTATGTATACACATAAACACACACAGACACACACACACATATATATATATATATATATATATATATATATATATATATATATGTATGTAAATATAAATGCCTATAATATATATATATATAAGGGCTCCTTGGAAATAAAGTGACGGAAATCTGAGGAGTTCCGAGCAAGTGGGGGCGGGGGCTACGTAGGTGGCGGCCCTCTTCAGATGTTCACCCCTTAGACCAAATCCTGGCTACACCACTGACATGTCCTTCATATTTTTGAAAAAGCTTTTATTTCCGAAGTCCTAAATAAGCTACCTGCCAGTACCGGCAAAGGGCCGGCTGGCCAGCCGTCGGTCCGCGATTACGTCACACTGAGTGACCTGCGTGACCTGCGTGCCCGGAGGCCGGTCAGCCGACCACCACACCGGCGGTGTTACAGGACAAGCTTAGACGCGTTGGATGGTACTGTGGTGTAAGTTAAATTGAAAGGATGTTGGCAGAGGCGTAGCCAGATCACCACGCAAAACCCAACATCTTTGGCGGGTTTCGCGCGCCGAAAGGGTTCTCTGCTTCATGCTATTATCTTGTGTCGGGCACCCTTACGAATGTCCTTGCTGCGCACCAAGATTTCGGCCAGGACGGACCACGACACACCTCGCAACTTAAGCTGTTTCACAACAGTTCGGATAAAAGATGTTTCACAACAGTTCGGTGTACTGCATTCCGCTGGGTGACACAATGTTGGTCAGCTGGGTGACATAATATTGGTCCGCGGGGACCAATTTCGACACGATGACTGCACATTTCAACTGAAGGGGAACAGTTTGTGTGTCTCCACCGGCTGCCAAGAGAGGCCATTTGCGGCAGGTTCACCGGTAGCAACCACTATGATCTCCGATCCTGTTCATGCAGCCCTGGGGTCACATAACCAGGCATATATCATGTAGCCATTCACATGGCCAGCAATGCCCTGGCTCGTCCAGCGTCCTTAGAGGCGCCTTTTACTGGAAATATGTGCACACGTATTCTTTCATAATTATCGCGTAGTTGGTTCACACTCAAAGGCATTCTCAGGTGGTACGAGGCGAGCGTTCCTACAGTAGAGTGCGTCACTGCTGGCTTCAGACGGAGATATGTGACCCCGACCTTCGCGAACATCGCTCTCGTCAGGTGGACAGGCTCGACGTGCTCTGTTTATGAGCCGCAGAGCAGCAATATTTGTTTATCCTCGGCAGGACGCCGTCTTGCACGCCGAGTCGGACCAAAACAAGTCCCGCCATTTGGCTCAGACGCATCCTAGTGACGACAGGTGAGAACCGAGAGTTGCCTGACAGGAGAGAGCTGCACCAACCAGAGCCGTCACATTCCTGGTCGGGATCGACTCACATGTGGAGTCGGAGCCGTGGGTTCTTTGGTTGCCACCTACGTGACATGTTTTCCACAATGTTCCATAGTGTACATTTTACCCCCTGCAATGTTACGAGGTCCGAACAGTTATTCAATGCTGGACCCTACACACTGACGAAAAAACCCCGATATTTTCCCCTTTCAGGCTGGATTCCTTCCCGAATTTCGAAGCAGGCAGCATACCTGGCCATGCCATTAACTAACGACAGGAGTGGATGCAAGGTTCGGGTCGAAAAGGAAACCGTCTGCGTGTAGGTGTTACCACCCTCTCGTCCACCGTGGTTCAATATTTCATATGCTTTCATTCTCCTTCTCATGTGGTACATTTTGAAAGGATATTCCGCTTCGCATGTGTATTGTAACGAAGTCAACTTTCGACCCCTATTTCGGAGTGCGTTTGGCTCGTGTGTCCGGACTGGTCGAGTCCTGTCATAAACCATCGGACTCGTCGAGTCCAGCCATGAACGCTCTGAACGAAAGTCGTCGTCTGTCGGTCGGCTGACATCGGCATTTGACGCCTCGATCTTCGGCCATGACCGGGGTTGTTATGCCAGGTCAGTTTCCGTTCTCACGGACTGCGACGGCCTGTCGGCGGATGCTGGGGCTTTGCGCCGTGCCACCATTGTGACGCCCACGTCGGTGTGGCCGAGCGGTGTGCGCGACAAACCCTGGTCAGGTAGTCGTCGCGGGGTAGCGGAGGGGGTCAGAGTCGAAAGAGCGGCGAGCCTGGTAAGATGTAGCCGAATGGGTGAAGGTGAGAGACGTTGTCGAACGGCCGACCCGGTAAGACAACGGACGGATCTCCGTCCCGAGTTCCTGATGATTTGGAGGCACGAACTTGAAAATAATATCTCCGGTGTCTCGCACCAGAGCAATCTCGCCGTATTGCTACTAATCAGCCCGGCCAATACAAGGGCAGTGACGGCTGGTGGCTTTGGAGAAGCTATTGGATTTGCGAACCAGTTGTCGCTGAGCGAGACAAACACTATACTATCACAAGATCTTCCATCTGACATATGGGCATCCAAATAGGAAAATGTGATAAGATGATAATTTTAACATCGAAATACCAGAAAACTTCACCACAATTGAATCAGTGGCCTTTACTCTGCTGCTCGGATTAAAAATTGGATATCCTAATTGGACTAACTCGACTCTTTCGCAACCAGTAAATTAGTTTTGTACTATTTCTTGCTATTCTTTAGAAACATGTTTGTTCGTTTTTTTTTGGTGGGGACGGGAATGGACGAGACCTATGATATGCGAGACTTATGGGTGCTCCCCTCTATAGTAGCTTGCATAAGACTAAATTAAGTCGCCGCACGAGCGAAGGTAAGTGGAGGGCTCAAGGTACCCGTACTACTGGCACATGGTAAAGTAGGGTAAACGAAGGTACTTGGAGAGCTACAAGGTGCCCGTGCTGCTGGCAGAGGGTAGCGGTAAAGTAAGGTAGGGTAAACGGAGTTAAAGGTAACGAAGATAAACGAAGTAAGGTAAGGTAAACGAAGGTAAGTGGAAGGATATAAGATACCCGTGCTGCAGGCACATGGTGGGAGTAATGTAATATAAACTGAGGTAAGTGAAGAGCTACAAGGCACTCGTACTGCTGGCACAGGGTAGCGGTAAAGTAAGGTAAGTGAAGGTAAGTGGAGGGCTACAAGTTACCCGTGCTGCAGGCACAGGGTAGCGGTAAAGTAAGGTAAGCGGAGGCAAGTGGAGGGCTACAAGGTACCTGTAGTTCTGGTACAGGGTAAAATAAGGTAATCGAAGGTAAGTGGAAAGCTATAAGGTGCTACTGTGCTACTGGCACAGGGTAGTGGTAAAGTAAGGTAAGTGAAGGTAAGTGGAGGGCTACAAGTTTCCCGTGCTGCAGGCACAGGGTAGCGGTAAAGTAAGGTAAACTGAGGTAAGTGGAAGGCTATAAGGTACCCGAACTGTACGCACAGGGACGGGCACCACACCGGCGCCCCCTTTACTTCCACAGGCAAGAAGCACCGACCTGAGGCGCCAGCTCTAATCCATTAAAAAATCCAAACTCGTCCTTTATACTAGCTCCACAAACAATCCGCTGACGACCGAGCAGAACACATACGTGGTGACACCTGATAAGTCCGAGAGGCGACTGACCGGTAAGCTACTGGCCTCTGCTGAGCCGACCAGACGGGACTCACGGGTCAGCCGGGTCCCGCCGGAGCCAAGCTCTCACTTTTCTGTCAGACAAACCTGCACAGCGTCGATGACGCGCGAGGGGAGCAAACTCTGGCGATGCGAGCGTGCGAGATGTGCTGACTAAGCCCCGGCTGCCTGCATCTAAATCGGCCATCGTGCCAAGCTTGATGATTTATCATATGCCAGTATATCACACCCCTGGACGTATCTGTCGGATGTGCTATCTCGGCTGGAGTGCTACCTCGTAGCTTCTATTTATCCGCGGATATGTACGTTATTTAATACCTTCTTCCATCATTGAGCATGTGCGAATATTTATGGATTTCCTGAAGCCGAATAGCGTTTGCAAGATAATTAAATATCTGGTAGTGCTTGCATAATTATCTGCGAATGTTTCACGCTACGTTTAACTACACAACACCAAGCCTGATAACAACCGGTATGCACCACCATTAGCGTTAGCATTACCAACCAGTGTGCATCACCATTAGTGTTACGATTGCTAACCGGTAAGCATCACCATTAGCGTTACCATTATCAACGGGTATGCATCACCATTAACGCTACCATTAACCCGCGTACGTCCGGGGGGGGGGGGCAGATATCTGCCCCCTGCGATTTTTCCTACTTTGCCGCCATACTAATCGGATTAGCAAGACCAAACCTCGCATGGCTGCTCATTGGTCCTTTCCGCATATCCTCATAAATTTTTGACCCTGGGTCATCTCAAGTCAGGTCACCAGGTCAGGCGAAGTGACCCAACATCCCTCGAAGTTCTAGGTGGCATCACTCCCACAATAATTGTGCGATTGATTTCAAACTTATATCACGTCATGATCTTATCAGGGACTATAATATGTATATCACGGTTTTTTTTCGTAGCATTGACCTGAGGTCAGGTCGCGGCAATGGCTTCCCCCATTACAGGCCTATGGTAAAATATACAAATGTTTCCTGGTTACATATTTGCTCTCGGAATGACCTCAAACGGTTATGACGTGTAGTTGGAAGCTATTCTCAATGTTACCGCTGACATTTTTTATCAGTGACCTCACCAAGGTCAGCTGAGGTCACCTGAAATCACTAGCACATTTCTGCGCATTATATCGCACCGCATTGAGCTAGAAGGCTGAAATTACCGTCATTGTGCTTGTATCGCCAAGACGTGTCGATTGATATATTGCATGACCTCCCTAGTCTATCCCATGACCTTGACCTGAGGTCATAGTTTCGGTGACCCATCTGTTGATCTGACCTTAAATTACACAGCGTATGTCGATAGCACATTTCAAGGGCTATCGAATAGCGTTTGCAGTTTGTTTCTATCTGTTACAGGTCCTGAGATATGTGCCAATATCTGAGGGTCCCACCCGATCTGGTCGAATTTGACCTATTATGACCCAGTAACCTAGATATTGACCTGAGCGAGAAAATGACCGAAATACTTTCGATAGAGCTTGTCACCAGCTATCCAACGCCGTTTTCTGTTTGTTGCTACCTAGCATAGTTCTGGAGATCTTAGGGGGGGGGGGCAGACATCTGCCCCCCCCCCGGACATGCGAAGTTGGCGCGGACCGCCGGACGTGCGAGTGTTAACAACCGGTATGCATCACCACTAGCGTAACATTGCCAACCGGTATGCGTTGCCATTAGCGTTACCATTACTCAGACAGTCTCAGAAGTACATCTCATCGTGTCATATTTTATCTCAGGGGAACTGGCAGTAACCACCACGCGCGACGCAAGTAGTCATCGCTGCATACATTGCGCTGCTGAAAAACATCGCCGGAAAAAACGCTAATGCTCGAAAATATAGCCACACATGACATGGTGTAAAGGCACAGGTCATTGTAAAGGTAAAGGTACAGGTAAAGGTGGCGTAAAGGTAAAGGTAAATGGTGTAAATACACACAAATCCGAACCGAGTAATTTAACAATAACAACTCCTAGAGAGCGGAGCTCCATGTCCGTGATTCTCAGGCACGGGTTGAGTAGCGACATGGCTTATAACCTTGCACTGGGTTATAGCCCCATTCAAACCGCGATGGTCGGGTCGGGTTAGGGTAGATAGAATCGCTCAGGCTATTTTTCTTAGTACATACACGAAACTCACTCGGGATTCGCCCCCGCTCGTAATAAACAGCTTTGGTTCCCTCTCCCAGAATGAACATGTGTATATTGATATTAGTTAACAAGGCCGACCATAGAGGGCGCTAGACAACTAGCGGCAGTTTCTGATATGGCGACAGTCTCCGATATGACGGCAGTCTCCGACATGGTGACAATCTCCGATATGGCGACAGTCTCCGATATGGCGGCAGTCTCCGATATGACGGCAGTCTCCGACATGGTGACAATCTCCGATATGGCGGCAGTCTCCGATATGGCGGCAGTCTGTGACGACTGTGACGACTGTGCCGTATCGCAGAGAAAGTAGTCTGCCTTGCGGTCACACATTCACATCGCCGGGACTGGATGACACACACCCCGTGTGGTCACACATTCACACACAAAGGTGCCTACAAACACGCGTGTCCCCCGCATCATGATCGAAACGCGCTGAAAGCTGAAGCACAAAATGAAAATACACAGGCAACAAACAAGGAAAACACCAGGAAAGCACAATGAAAACACAAGGGAAACACAAGCAAAACACAAGCAAAACAAACTGAGCGCCCGCCGCTAAGTCCGCCTAGCATCCGCCCAAACCTGAGGCCAGATCCGCCCATGCACGAGCGACCGTTTACGCCTAAACTCGGTCGCGGCGGACAGCTGCCGAGCGGAAGGCAGGTCAGCTCTGACTCTGAGGCCCACAGGCGGCTCCGTCGGCTGGCCAGCCAGGACGTCGATTACGCCAAGGCACATCCGGCATACGGAAGCCGATGGGGTTGGCAATTGAAAACAAACAAAGGCGGAGCAGCTCGATTGCTGCTGCAACGGGCGGGATCATGATCATGATTGCAAATAAGCACAGGACAGCTGTATCATGCATCGTTTAACTCCATGTCTATGCATCACGGTACTTAGTGGCAGAAAGGCAACTTTTCGCATCTTTCAGTCCGATAGTGAGGAACACTTTGCTTTAATTTCGGTTATGTCCACATAATTGCCGCACATTTCGAACGGGAGTAATCGGTATGTGCCAGCATACCAGCAATGCAGTACTGAAGGGGATCAAGTTGACTACAGCTGAACACGTGACTTGCGTGAATTGTACTGGTCTGTCGTAAAGAGCCATATTTTTTTTTACAATTGGGGAGCGAGGCTAAACTTCGTAAACGTAGTTCGTGGGATACGATAAGATAAATCTGTCTTATCGTCAAATTTTATTTTTCGTTTTCCATTTATGGAAAACGAAAAAAAAAATTCAAAAATAATCGGGAACCAGAAGCTTTCACATCCTATCCAATGGAGCCGAGGCCAAACCTTGATGGGGGGGGGGGGGACTTTTAGGCGCTTCGACCAACCTTGATCATTCGCGGGCATTATTGAGTACTGGAGTGGGTCAATTGCGTGGCCAATCGTGGGGATCCAGTCACGTCTGACAGTCTGCACAGAGCGCTGCGGTGTCGGCCAGGAGCGCCGCCACACGCAGCTGTTCACGGACACGGAGCGCAGGGCACAGTGCACATACAGACGTCACAGTTCCCTACCATCAACATGGTGTGCAGTGCACGGTGCACATGCAGACGTCACAGCTCCCTACCATTACTCGCAAACATATTAGAAGCTCCGATGCACGTCAAAAACCATGCAACACTGCATGCATCATTCAACGGAAGACCAACATGCCAACATGTCAGCTGTGCTTGAATTAATGGGTAATGGGTTAACGTGCGCAGCGCCGACTCATTCACGGATTAAATTAGTCCACATACAATCCAGTGAAAAAACAAAACAATTGGAGACTGATAGAGTATTTATAAATATCAGCATGCGCGCAAGTGTAGCTTCACGTGATGCCCATTGGCCCGGAACATCCGGGAGAATCATGGACACATGGGCAATTATTGGCTCTTGACAGTCCGACCAGCACAGGGCGCTTGTGCGCTCATACAGAGCCATACTGAGAGCACGCTGGACCTGGATCGACAGGGCGCTATGGCCTCCTCCCCACCTACCGGTGAACAACAGCGCGAACTGCTCTCAACTATTGTTCTACGACTGCCGGATGTTGTACCATTTCTTAGCGACAATAGATGCAAGCATGTTGTTCTTTGTGCATCATTCGATAAAGTAGGGGATACTGTGCTGATGCTTTTGTTGGTCCGCTTCTGAAATTCCATGACGATTATTTTTTTTACCTTTGATGCAAATCTTAAAGGTCCGCTGAAATAGGAACATCAAACAGAGTAACAACAATGTACTTGACTGAAGTTGAACCAGCGACGGTTCTCGGATTCTGAGACCTGAGCTCGGATTCTGAGACCGTACCTGAAATGGTGCCCATGTTCCACCGTTTCTTTTGGGGGTACTGACTGACGCAAGTATTTCAGTCAAGTGCCGCACTGTGCCTCCCGCCGAACCAGCACGTCCTGGCGCATGCCGCAGCGGTTGGCAGCGTTGTGGTACGATACGCCTGCCACATGGCTCGAGACTGGCATGCCGTCCAACGTCGCCGGCGGCCTCTGGAGCTCCGTCACTCGCAAAGGTCAGACACACGTGACCCCGCGCACGCCGATGTCACTCTCGAGACGAGCCGTGTCGCCAGTCGCTGGCAGCGTCGAACCCGGGTCAGGGATCGGCGACACCGACCTTTGCTGCCGACCACAGGTGTGGCTTCACTCTCGGCAGCAGTGTCACCGCCGCCGCCGCGCTGGTGGTGACCCAGAGCGTCACTACACTGCCGCTAGGTCAGACTGACCATGGCCCCGCTACCGGCCGGGCCACGGACCGTACGGTCACCTGTCCTGTCACCGCCGGGTCAGACGGGCCGTGACCCTGACCTCTGACGCTGGTGGTGACCCAGAGCGTCACTACACTGCCGCTAGGTCAGACTGACCATGGCCCCGCTACCGGCCGGGCCACGGACCGTACGGTCACCTGTCCTGTCACCGTCGGGTCTGACGGGCCGTGACCTTGACACTGGCCGCCGGGTCAGACGGGCCGTGACCCTGACCTCTGCCGCTGGGTGGGATGGATCCTGACCTCGGCCGCCGGGTCAGACGGGCCGTGACCCTGATCTCCACCGCTGGGTGGGGTGAATCCTGACCTCGGCCGCCGGGTCAGACGGGCCGTGACCCTGATCTCCACCGCTGGGTGGGGTGGATCCTGACCTCGGCCGCCGGGTCAGATGGACTGTGACCCTGATCTCCACCGCTGGGTGGGGTGGATCCTGACCTCGGCCGCCGGGTCAGATGGACTGTGACCCTGATCTCCACCGGTGGGTGGGATGAATCCTGACCTCGGCCGCCGGGTCAGATGAACTGTGACCCTGATCTCCACCGCTGGGTGGGGTGAATCCTGACCTCGGCCGCCGGGTCAGATGGACTGTGACCCTGATCTCCACCGCTGGGTGGGGTGGATCCTGACCTCGGCCGCCGGGTCAGATGGACTGTGACCCTGATCTCCACCGCTGGGTGGGGTGGATCCTGACCTCGGCCGCCGGGTCAGATGGACTGTGACCCTGATCTCCACCGCTGGGTGGGGTGGATCCTGACCTCGGCCGCCGGGTCAGATGAACTGTGACCCTGATCTCCACCGCTGGGTGGGATGAATCCTGACCTCGGCCGCCGGGTCAGATGGACTGTGACCCTGATCTCCACCGCTGGGTGGGGTGGATCCTGACCTCGGCCGCCGGGTCAGATGGACTGTGACCCTGATCTCCACCGCTGGGTGGGGTGGATCCTGACCTCGGCCGCCGGGTCAGATGGACTGTGACCCTGATCTCCACCGCTGGGTGGGGTGGATCCTGACCTCGGCCGCCGGGTCAGATGGACTGTGTCCCTGATCTCCACCGCTGGGTGGGGTGGATCCTGACCTCGGCCGCCGGGTCAGATGGACTGTGACCCTGATCTCCACCGCTGGGTTGGATGAATCCTGACCTCGGCCGCCGGGTCAGATGAACTGTGACCCGGCCGCCACCGCTGACCCGCCCGCGGCGACATTAGGCGTCACGTCTCGTGTCAAGTGGTGCAGCCGCGCAGCACTGCCACCGGTGACACTCGGCTTGTATATTTAGCTGCACGAATAACAGATGGACTGGACTACGACGCGACCAGCCGCCCTCTGCCGCCGCCGGCCGGGCCGCCACACCGTCACCCCTCCTCCAGCGTGACGGTCCACAGCCGTACACCGTGACCCCTCCTCCACCGTGGCGGCCCACAGCCGACACATCACCTGCCACCACACCGTCACCCTTCCTCCACCGTGACGGTCCACAGCCGACACACCGTGACCCCTCCTCCACCGTGGCGGCCCACAGCCGACACATCACCTGCCACCGTCCCGGGCGCCATACCGTCAACCCAAAGCCTCGGAAGGCCTCCTGGGTTAGGAGACTCCTCAGGCAAGAAGCCTCTCCACACAGCATGGCCTCCCTTGCTTGCCGACGTTCCGCTGCCTCTTTCTGGTAGCATCCCTTTGCTGCTGGCCACAAATATTCCAATGGAGAAACTTAGAGCTGATTTCGGAATAGCAATCACAGCCGTTGATCTTGCACTTCACTACATCGGCACAAACAATTTACGCTGCATTGGCTACCAGGTTCAAAGGCGTAACGTTCTGCACTTTTCGGGGTGCATCTGCACCCCGATCCTTGAAAATGCGTCCCTATGTTAAAATGCGCCCACCCAATGGCCAGAGAATTGGCATCCCAACGAAACTGCAAATATATTTGGGGGCATGCCCTCAATGATGAGGAAAATATATTTATAATACACAACTGCTTCCTTGTTTCAAAAATTGTGCGTGAGCGATTCCTATCTACACGTAGTAACACAGAGCACCCACAATATGCATGGTACTGACCTTGTGCAAATAATGTAGTACAGTAATATGCAGAACAAATCTGAAGCCAAGTGCCACACAAACCGAATAGAGAGCGGCAATTGTGACGATTTGTGGTTTTGTTGGAAGAATCATTTTGCCGGTGACCTGCGGCGGTTATTACCATGGCTTTTACCCTCTCAGGGTTATGGCTGCATCACGTGGTACAGGATAATGGTCACGTAATGGGTTATTTGACATCAGGAAACTAGAGTTAATAACTATCCTCCGGCCACGTCACGAGTAGTGATTTCGGAGTACATGAGCGAGTGTGATTTCTGGATTCTGTTAAAGGATCGCAACGAACCTGTTTTTGTCCCTCTCTCTTCACTCTCATTTGTGTTCGTCTTATTCTACTGTTTGATTGCCATCTAAATTTTCAAGAAGTAGTGCACTTGCTTCTAGACGCCGAACATGCTGTCTTCCCAGTGCTATTCTGTCGGTCTTTGAACTCTTCAGTCGTTTCAGCTGAGACGACCTCTTCGAGCAGATCATTCCAGCTGCTTACCGCTCTGATAGCGAAGTGATTCTTTTTGCCTGTTTTGCAGACTGTTGGCTTGAAGAGCTTCAGGTGGTGTCCCTGATCACTGGTGAATCTAGGGGGAGGGGTGCACAGGATCCATCCTTCTGCTTCGATCTTTGCCGAAATTTTGCACTAAAATGTCATTTTCTGGAAATCTAGAAACATTTTTGGATAAGTATTGCTTCAAGCGGACACGACTAATGTTTGTTCTTCACATCCGAACAATTCTTCGAAATCGGAGATATTTAAGTTAATTTAATTTAACTTTTATTTTATTTTCATCCCCCCTCATCCAACCGGTCTGTCCGGATATGGCCCTGCTCCTGGTTGAACCGTCGGTCGCCGCGTGGATGAAGAGAGCAGAAGGGTTTATTCTGATCTTACCAGTTAAAAGCTGGGCGGTGACGAGTACAAGTAAATGTGAATATGTGTATTCCTTTGTCTTGACATAGTGTTCGTGGCACGCGGGTGCCTGAGTAATGTTAAGTATCCGTTTGCCGTTGTTGGGTTCTTTGTTGTTGTTGTTGAGGCTGTACTGTTTTGCTTCGTGCTGATGTCGGTGCATTCGGGAACGTTTGAAGTACCATGAAGAAAACAAATAAAACGAAGAAGCAGATTTCCAACGCAGCAAAGTGGCAGAAATTAGAGGAGTCTAGGTCTTGTTCGAGTTGGGTGGGTGGGGTGGTCTATATGAAACCTTGACGACATGGAAGTACACTCCTCATCAGAACAGAAGTTGCGCCCTCGGCACGGTATACAGGTTCTTTGTATCATATCGTGCTGTAGATATTAGTCTGACTGCGAAGGTGCTCGCAAAAGCTGGAGTCTGATAAAGTTTTGCGGAGAGACAAATTGTATTCAGACGGAGTGAGTGAGCGGTAAAACGAGCTAGCCAGCCCAGTCAGAGCAAACGAAAGACATTCACCCTTGATATTGTTTGGATGTAAGCGTTTCACATATTTTTCTTGATTCAGGGCACTAGTTACGTAAAGAAGATGCCAAAATGCCAAAATGCCAAAATGCCAAAAGAAGTGTTGTTGAATGCTGCATTGATCAGGCTATGTTTGAATGCACTGAAATGTCCAGTTTCTGAGATGGAAGGAAAAATGTTACAAATGTTGAGATGCAATGCCTTTGATTTCAATTGTTGGATCAAAATATGCATGCTGATAGTCATCATCCGTCAAAGTCATCATCCGTGCGAATAACATTCTACTGACACCACGATTGAACTAAAAATAAGCGAAATAAAATTAGTATTCGGTAGATGATCGCTACCAAACATATATAACCACCCTGACACGTTCCCACCAATCACGTAGGTACGTTCAATTCAACTGCATAGGGAACCTCCATGGTTGTCCGCAGATTTATTAATCATAGCTTCTATTTTTATGCGTGGGTTTTCGCTACAAAACAAATCTGACCCATCCTGATGATGTTTATCAACAACGTGTGGACGTGCAATTCATCTACTATGGCGTCTCCCCTTTTCTTCAATTGAATAATTACCAGAGAGGAAAAAATGGGTTCCGAGTGGATGACCGCCCCAAACCAGACAGGAACAAACCCAGCCACTGGACTTCGACTAGCTGATGGGAATGGCCGCCTCCGCCAATATAGCGGCAAGCCTGGTGGAGAACAGCGTCTCTCCAGCCTCCAGGCATAGAGAACAAACAATCGGCAAACAAAACTTGTCACGCTCACTCACGACCGTCACTTTACCAGTAGCATAACACACACAGACACACACACACACACACACACACACACATCTACACACACGCACACACACACACACCTACACACACACACACATACGCACACATATTCCAATTCCTAAATTCAGTAACAGTGGCTGCTATCGACGGCTGTGTGGTCCCTGGAGTTGTTGACGGAAATGTCCACAACATTGGATTTTATCTGTCACAAGCGTGTGCAGTTTGCCCGTTTCATGTTGCTCAGCGGTGTTTGAAAGTAACCATGCTTCCGTGCCTTAGGAATATTGCCACTTCCTAGCACCTAGCAAAACGTTCTTAGCGGGTGTTTACGGCATTTTTTGGAAGATGCGCAAACATCGTTATGTCTACGCACCGACAAGGAACACGAAACAGAACAGGAAAACGACGCTAGCTGACAAGGAGCGACATTGCTTCATGGAGGGGCATTTGTGCCGATTTCACGGACAGCTAATCAGCTTTCTTCAGTGATTCATCCTGCGCCTCAGCAGACTGTTGTACAGTCCCCTCACCACAACCCTATCCCCGCATAACCTACTACTGGGTGTATGATACTGACTGCGCAACCTTAGCATCGGAACCACCAGGGGTGGATCGTGGACCTCACATGCAGTGGCGTCGCCACGAAATTCTTCCAGGGGGGGGGGGGGGCAAGGTCGAAAGGGGGCCTCCTGTTCCCCGAAAGGGGGCCTCCATTGTGTTAGGGTCTCGTTGTTTTTAGGCTCTTACTATGGTTCGAGAATGGGGAACGTGATTTCATATTGGTGTTTTGTTTGTTCTTGGCATGGTGCATCATTTACTCAAAACGCAACAGCACTAATCATTGTCGCTGAAAACTGGGCCATACCCGGGTATAAATAAGTCATGTTTCGATAAATACATACGTGCCAAAACAAACCAACGTCTCAATGCTTTCTCGAATCTTCCCGCTGGCCTCTAAATTGCAGCGAGCTGGCGGGGCTGGTGCTACGCATATTTTACAGATATCTGCCATTGATCAACCCACTTTTAAGTCCTCCAAGTCTAACTGAATATAGCTAGATTCATCACTACTGTTATTTATTCCCACCAGCTTAATGTCATAAGCAAAGCTTGAACGATCATTTCTCAGTCCTCGGACGACAATTTCGCAAAGGTGACAACGAGTAATGGATTGCATTGGCTTTCTGAGCGCCATCTTAGGAATTTGTTTATTTTTATAACATTTGGTACTGGCTGGGGGGGGGGGGCACCTACGCCCTTTAAAAAGTCTTTGGGTTTCGATCGCTATTTTGTCAAAGGGGACATTTCGAAATAATATAATTGGTTATCAACTAAATTGCCCTGTGGAGGGGCCTAATCTACCACTATGGTTTCTGATTGGTCGGATTTCAACCCTAACTCCACCACCCAGTTCTAAGATTTTCTTTTGGTATCCCTTGATAAGTTACCTCACACTGCTGAAATTACACCCATACTACAAAACCGGATCGGTATCCCAAAAAGTCAAGCTGGAGGCCTGCAAAAAAGGAGGGATTCCAACAAATAAATGTCCGGGTCAGGACAATGGCTCTGGAGCACCGAACATTTTTCTTCCAGATGCCTTTAAAAATTGCGTATGGCACCAAAAAGCATACCGGATCTCGAAAAATCGAGGTGGGATACAAAAACATGGCGCCAGAGGCTAAAAAAATCAGGCCGGGATTCGGACATTTAAAAAAAACAGAAAAGATCCACAAAAATCGCGTTGAGCCCAGAAAGCTGGCGTTGGGTCTCCGGAACCACGCGCCTGGGCGCGATAAGTCGCGCTGGGACCCATACAAATCGCACCGAAGCCCCAAAATCGTGCTGGGGCCCCACAAATGCGCGTCAGAAGCCCCAAATATGCACAGCGGGACCCTAAGAGTACAACGGTGCCCAAAAATACAACTAACCCTCCAAAGCGCACCGAGTCGCCCAAAAAGCGATAGGGCCTTAAAACATGCGTTGCAGCCCTAAATAAACATACCGGGAGCTCTACAAAAAATACACTGCAAGCTCGCAAGGCGCACAGGGGCCATGAGAACGCACAAGGGCCTGAAAAAGAGGCTGGGGCAACAAAAGGCAACATGGTTCCAAAACGTGCAGAACGACCGGGAGCTAAATAAACACATCGGGATCTTCGAAAACGCCCTGACAGGTAAAAACATACTCGGTGCACAAAAAAGCAACAAAGCCCTAAAACGAGCAGGGTTTCGAAGATGTATTAGGCCCATAACTTCAATTTAAAATGTATTACCCACCACTTTAAAATACAAAATTTTACAATTACAGGCATTCCAGTTCATAGCACCCGGTCGCCACGACGGCAACGTCAGTGCACGTGCACACCCATCTTTCGCATTCGGTGCATTTTTTAGAGTATCGACGGGACTACCAATGGGAATTGTGGGTCCCGAGCGCGGTATTTGGGGGGCCCGGTTCGAGTTTGTGGGACGCGTTGTATTTAGCTCAGGCCCCAAAGCGATTTTGGCGGTTCCTGTTGCAATTTTTCCGGGCCTCGGAGCGAGTTTTCCGGGGCTCGCCGTATTTATTTGGAGACCTATACGCGAATTCTGGTGGACCAACGCGAATTTTGGTGGCCCCAGCGCGATTTTTGAAGCCCCGGCACGATTCTTGGGAGCTTATCCCTCTCAGGATGTAGGGGGCATTTGCCCCTTTGATATAACACTGCTGCCACTGAAGGATATTTTTTTTTGTCCCAGAGTGACATTCCGATTAAGGATTTATTTTTGGGGCAGCTGCAACTTTTGGGGCCCCGACGCGACCTTCTGGGCCTCCAGTGTGATTTTCCAGGGCTGCGACGCGACTTTTTTTTTTAGGTCTATGTTATCTTTCGGGCCCCGACGTCATTTTTTTGGATCCCTAGCGCGAGCTATAGCGGCCTTGACACTTTTTGCGGGTCCAATGCGTTTTGGGGCTTTTGCCGTCATTGTTGGGCCCTTAGAGTGATTATCCATGTCCGGATTGTTTTTCGTTGCTCCGGCTTCATTTGTTTTGGTCCCAATGAGACTGTTGGGGACGGTATGACCTGTCGTGCCCCTGGCATGATTTTCGTGGCCCGGGCGTGAATTTTTGGTACCCCAGGCTCAGCGTAATTTGCGGGGCACCGGCCGGATCTTTTGGGGCCCATAGCGTGATTTTCAAGTACCCAGACACGACTCCTACTATTTCTTAGGAGTATCTTCTTGTAAATTATAGGCCTCCTGTCGCATCTTAAGGGTCTCGTCTCATTTCCTAGATCCTTTTTACCGGTTTTCGACGTCTCCTTGTGTGTCCTACCCTCCTCCATATTCAATGGTCCTCCTCTCCCGTCTTGGAGGGCCTCCTCTTGCATTCTGGGGCCCCTTTAACATGGCATGGGGCTTCCTCTCATCTTCGAGGGGCATTCTCTGCCAAATTAGGGGCCTCCTGCCACGCCTCGTGGGCATCCTCCTTTATCCTGGCAAAGCCTTACCCGTCTTGAGGGATCTTCCATTTTGGAAACCTCACCTCCTTCCATACCACTCCTTCCATACCTCACCTCCTTCCTACCACTCCCATCTTAAGGGCCTCCTCTCATTTCCTGGGAACTCTTTCCGGTCTTCGGGGCCTCATTTGGTCCTGGAGACCTACTCCTTCTTGAGAGACTCCTCTCGAGTCCGGCAGATGCCTCATTTCTCTTCTAGAGGCCTTCTTTTTCAAATTAGGGGCCTCCTCTCACGTCTTGGGGGCCTCCTGCTCTGCGTGTGGATTCGATCTTTACCCATCTTAGGGGTGGTCTCTTATCTCCTGGTGGACTCCTCTTCTCTCCCAGGCGCCTCCTCTGGGAGCCATCTCTCTTATTCAATTGCCTTTCTCTCCTATTTTAGGGGCCTCCTCGTTCATCATTGGGTCTCATTTCCAATCTTGTGTCGTTCTCTTCCGAATTAGGTGGCTCCTGCCACGTCTCTGGATCATCCTTTTCTATCTCGGTGGAACCTCACCCGCTTGGGGCCTGCTTTTGCGTCTCCGAAACCTCATCTCATATCCACTGGCTTCCTTTTCCGTCTTAGGGCCTCCTCTCATATTCCGGGGCCTCCTTTCCGTTGTTGGGGCCTCCTTTGCAATCCTGGTTTCCTCCGTGCCATTTTTGACACTCTCTTGATTTCTGGGAACTCCTACCCTCTCCTAGGTGATTCCTTTTTCAAATTAGGGGCCTCCTCTCATGTCATGGGGGCCTCCTTATCTGTGTTTGGAGCCTCATTATCCTCTTAGCAGGGTGCTTTTGCGTCCTAGTCCTAGGTCTTCTCTTCTAGGGTCCTCCTCTTCCAAAATATAGACCTCATCTGGCTGATCTCGATGGCCTTCTCTCATTCCTGCAGAGACCTTATTACCTGTCTTCGGGCCCCTATTGCGTCCGGAGAAATCTCCCCTATCATGTCTTAATTTTGTATTGCAGGGGCATCCTCTTCCGTTTTGGGGGCCTCGTTTTCCAAACTAAGAATATCCTGCCACCCATCGGAAGCCTTTTCGTCTAATCTGGGTGGCTTCTTGCCCGTCTCGGTGGCATCCTTTCCGTCCTGAGGGCCTCCTTTTTGTGCTGGGGGCCTCCTTTTCGTCCTGGGGACTCCTTTTCGTCCAGGGGGCTACCTCCCAATCTCTGTTCTACGTCTTAGGGGCCTCCTTTTCGTCCTTCGGTGCATCCTTTTCGTTCTGGGGGCCTCCTTTTCGTCCTGGGGCCTCCTTTTAGTCCTGGGGGCCTCCTCCAAAACTCTGTTCTACGTCTTGGGGGCTTCCTTTGCGTCCTGGGGGCATCCTTCTCGTCCTGGGGGCCTCCTTTTCGTCCTGGGGGCCTCCTTTTCGTCATGGGGGCCACTTCCCAACCTCTGTTCTACGTCTTAGGGGCCTCTTTTTCGTCCTGGGGGGCCTCCTTTTCGCCCTGGGGACCTCATCCCAATCTCTGTTCTACGTCTTGGGGGCCTCCTTTTCGTCCTTGGGTGCATCCTTTTCGTCCTGGGGTCCTCCTTTTCGTCCTGGGGCCCTCCTTTTCGTCCTGGGGGCCCCATTTTCGTCCTGGGGGCCTCCTTCCAATCTCTGTTCTACGTCCTGGGGGCCCCTTTTTTCGTCCTGGGGACCTCCTTCCAATCTCTGTTCTACGTCTTGGGGGCCTCCTTTTCGTCCTTGGGTGCATCCTTTTCGTCCTGGGGTCCTCCTTTTCGTCCTGGGGGCCTCCTTTTCGTCCTGGGGTCCTCCTTTTCGTTCTGGGGGGCCTCCTTTTCGTCCTGGGGCCTCTTTTTAGTCCTGGGAGCCTCCTCCCAATCTCTGTTCTACGTCTTGGGGCCTCCTTTGCGTCCTGGGGGCATCCTTTTCGTCCTGGGGGGCCTCTTTTTCGTCCTGGGGACCACCGCTCAATCTCTGTTCTACGTCTTAGGGGCCTCCTTTTCGTCCTGGGGGCCTCCTTTTCGTCCTGGGGGCCTCCTTTTCGTCCTGGGGCCTCCTTGTCGTCCTGGGCCTCCTTTTTCGTCCTGGGGGCTCCTTTTCGTCCTGGGGACCTCTTTTTCGTTCTGGGGGCCTCCTTTTCGTCCTGGGGCCTCTTTTCAGTCCTGGGGCCTCTTTTTAGTCCTGGGGGCCTCCTCCCAATCTCTGTTCTACGTCTTGGGGCCTCCTTTGCGTCCTGGGGGCATCCTTTTCGTCCTGGGGGCCTCTTTTTCGTCCTGGGGGCCACTTCCCAATCTCTGTTCTACGTCTTAGGGGCCTCCTTTTCGTCCTGGGGGCCTCATTTTCGTCCTGAGGGCCTCCTTGTCGTCCTGGGGCCTCCTTTCGTCCTGGGGGCCTCCTTGTTGTCCTGGGGACCTCTTTTTTCGTACTGGGGGCCTCCTTTTCGTCCTGGGGGCCTCCTCCTAATCTCTGTTCTACGTCTTGAGGGCCTCCTTTTCGTCCTTGGATGCATCCTTTTCGTTCTGGGGGCCTCCTTGTCGTCCCGGGGCCTCTTTTTAGTCCTGGGGGCCTCCTCCCAATCTCTGTTATACGTCTTGGGGCCTCCTTTGCGTCATGGGGGCATCCTTTTCGTCCTGGGGGCCTCTTTTTCGTCCTGGGGGCCACCTCCCAATCTCTGTTCTACGTCTTAGGGGCCTCCTTTTCGTCCTGGGGGCCTCCTTTTCGTCCTGGGGGCCTCCTTGTCGTCCTGGGCCTCCTTTTCGTCCTGGGGGCCTCCTTTTCGTCCTGGGGACCTCTTTTTCGTCCTGGGGGCCTCCTTTTCGTCCTGGGGGCCTCCTTTTCGTCATGGGGCCTCTTTTTAGTCCTGGGGGCCTCCTCCCAATCTCTGTTCTACGTCTTGGGGCCTCCTTTGCGTCCTGGGGGATCCTTTTCGTCCTGGGGACCTCTTTTTCGTCCTGGGGGCCACTTCCCAATCTCTGTTCTACGTCTTAGGGGCCTCCTTTTCGTCCTGAGGGCCTCATTTTCGTCCTGGGGGCCTCATTTTCGTCCTGAGGGCCTCCTTGTCGTCCTGGGGCCTCCTTTTCGTCCTGGGGGCCTCCTTTTCGTCCTGGGGCCTCCTTTTCGTCCTGGGAGCCTCCTTTTCGTCCTGGGGGCCTCCTTTTCGTCCTGAGGACCTCATCCCAATCTCTGTTCTACGTCTTGGGGCCTCCTTTTCGTCCTTCGGTGCATCCTTTTCGTCCTGGGGCCTCCTTTTCGTCTAGGGAGCCTCCTTTTCGTCCTGGGGGCCCCTTTTTCGTCCTGGGGGCCTCCTTCCAATATCTGTTCTACGTCTTGGGGCCTCCTTTTCGTCCTTGGGTGCATCCTTTTCGTCCTGGGGCCTCCTTTTCGTCATGGGGCCTCCTTTTCGTCCTGGGGGCCTCCTCCCAATCTCTGTTCTACGTCTTTTATAGAGACCTGATTATATTTCCTGGGGGCCTCGTCAGTCTTGAGGCCTCATTGACAGCATGATCTTCTGTCCCGTCGGCCTCCTTGCTCACCTTTTTTTTGCTGTGCATTTGCGGATAGGGGCCTCCTCAAATTTCAGGGGCGGGGGCCAGTTTCACGGCAGGGGGGGGGGGGGGGGGATTGCCCCCACTGCCCCCCTCCCGGTGGCGACGCCCTTGGTCACATGTGGTCATGCCTAATATGACGTAATTTTCATTAAATATGCTGCTCTTATTGAGAAATCAAAGCACGTGATATCAGAACTGTTGAATTAGACTCATCCATATTTTCACATCGTCCCAATCCTTGGGTGTTTATGGAATTCGTTGCAATTTTAGTCAACGCAAGCCTGTCCTCGCTTCCAAAAGCGAGTCCACCCCTCGGATGGTGGGCCGGATGTGCTTTTGGAAGCATCGCAATGAGGTGGTGGGCTGGACGCCATTGGCGCCGCTCTTGTGCCTGTGTAGACGGGTGTCGAATTTATGGCACCTAAACTTTGTAGTTATACTGACCCGGTATTGATTTCTGAATGTCATTTGCTGCGCGTGCCGTTGCGCGACTGCGTGACCTCGCGCCCGCTCCACCCGCCCAATGTGTTTGTGTATAGGTATGGCAAGCCTGATGATTGTCGATACCTGGCGGACGCGACCATTTCAGCACAAGTATTACGCTTGTGTGAGAGCTTATAAAGGCTGTGTTGTGGACTGTTGCAGGCATGTCGTTCAACGAAAATGATAGGGTGAGCAAGTCAATTCCGTTTCAGAACAAATTGGGCTGAACCCAGGTATTGAAGTCTCTTTTGCGCTGCTTACAGGCAGATCTGTTGACCGGAACAGAGAGTGCGCTCTAAATGGCTCAACGTTGAGGGAGGGGAGGAGGGGGGGGGGGATTTATTATGGAGGGACGCACTTTTGCATTGGCGGAGGACGTGCCCCTCCAAAAGTATGCAGAACGACACCCCGTGAGCCGTTGTATGCAAGGCGAACACCTCACTGATGGTGCACCACCACCAGCACCACCGCTGCTCTTACTGCTGGCGACAAAGCCACTCCGAGATCATTGCCAGGTGACATTGCTACTATACTGCTCCCCACACCACGTCTATGCGACATTGCTGTTACACAATCGCTACTGATGAGGACACTACTTCTACGCGACATTGTTGCTACATTCGTTACTAATGAGGACATTTCCTCTACGCGACATTGTTGCTACATTCGTTACTAATGAGGACATTTCCTCTACGCGACATTGTTGCTACATTCGTTACTAATGAGGACATTTCCTCTACGCGACATTGCTGCTGCATTCGTTACTGTTGAAGATATTTCTTCTACACGACATGGCTGCTGTGCATTGAACTATTTACATTACTTCTACGCAGCATTATTACAGGTGACTGGTCCTATCCGCACTGTCCTCACATGGCATACATGGGACATGACGGTGACATGACGGAGACTGTTCCTGCATTGCTGGCATGTGTATGACATGTAGACATATAGACATGCAGACACGATACTTAGACAGCACATGTTATCGAACATTTTGGTAACACGAAACCCCTCGATATACGAGAGGAGCAGATGCCGGATTTTGATTGAGGAGCGTTCAAGGGAGCTGGTATTCCTTCCACCGCGCTGTCCCTGTCCACTGCCCACCGCGCTGCCCCTGTCCACTGCCTGCCGCGCTGCCCACTGCCCACCGTACTGCCCATGTCCACTGCCTACTTCGTTGCCCCTGCTTACTACCCTTCTCTCCTGCCCATGGTGCGCTTCACCAAACAGCAGTGGTCTTGATCGCTCAGTGTTGGGCATGTAATAAACACGACGGAGGGGAGGGAACGATTTCGCTTCTCATCTCCATTGCGCATTTTACTGCAAAATTGCAACGATAACCGTCTGAATAATTCTTCCCTTGGTAAATTGGGACATGATAATTTGCATCCGAGCCGTTTTCAGCATTCAGTAATGTCGAGAGATGTGACGTTTTCCGGAAGAAATAGCTTGGTGCTTTAGAATACTCTAAGCAATCACTACAGCGCAAAATGGAACTTTGAATGCATCAAAATGAGATCACGGGCACTTAAGGGCGCTATGGCTAAATTTTGGCAAGATGGCAGGACAAAACGCCTTCGAAACACTGGTGTGAAGTGTGACAAAGCAAGCTAAAAAAACTGGCGACAGGTATCTGTTAGAAGGCGGTAGGAATATGTCCATGGCCTTGTTGGAACTAATAACACAAACTCAGGGCTCTTATTGCCAATATATTTTAAGAACTGCCAAGGAGCAAGGACAACGTTAATGTGCATCTGGGCCCCAACCAGAAATATGTGTCTGACACCTCGCGTTCCCCTATCCGTCGATCTATTCTTAGAAACCATTATCGTGTCAGTGGCATCTGTAGCAGTAATATGGCGTAGAAGCATTGTCGTGGAGGGGTCTTTGTCGCTACAGCTATTGCAGTAACAGAATTGACGCGTAGCCACTTCTCATTTCTTTTTTAAAAAATCAGTTAGTAGCAGAGCTGTCGAGTTCACGTGTCTACCGCTGTGGGCTCTAATCTCCGCGTGGAAATTGGTCCGTCGTTTTCGACGAGCGCCGCGCAGCCTCCCGCCCCCGGGGGAGGGGCTGTCGGCGAGGCAGACTATGAGTGGGTGCGTGTCGGGCCATGCGCGTGCTTGTTTGGTCTACAGGATCGTATCCGCTGACAGTTGACAGTTGATCCAACAGTTGACAGTTGACAATTGATCCAACAGTTGACAGTTGACAGTTGATCCAACAGTTGACAGTTGACAGTTTATCCAACAGTTGACAGTTGACAGTTTATCCAACAGTTGACAGTTGACAGTTTATCCAACAGTTGACAGTTCACATTTTATCCAACAGTTGACAGTTGGCAGTTTATCCAACTGTTGACGGTTGGCAGTTTATTTGGCACGCGGCCGACAGCTGCAAAACAGGCCGGTGACTGCCGAGGCGTGTGCCCCAGTCGCCAACACGCCCTCACGCGCCGTGCCAACCGTGTGTTTTGCGCCGTCCGACCGGCTGCGACGCGCCACGGAAAAAGCGCGCGCCCGCCGCGCCCGAGCCTGCAGCCGACCAGCGCGTGCCGCGCAGACCAACCGTGAGCCTGCAGCCGACCAGCGCGTGCCGCGCAGACCAACCGTGAGCCTGCAGCCGACCAGCGCGTGCCGCGCAGACCAACCGTTGTTGACAGGCCGACGGTGGCGGGCAGTTTAGCTCGGCGCACAGCAATCATCGGGCGGAAATAGATGCACTGTTTGTGTTTTGACAGGCTCTGCCTCGTTCTCCGCGTGGTGTTGGCGCTAGCAGACGTGTGCGTTATTGTTGTTCATGACAGGCCTGCGATGAGCACGGTCAACCCTTTCTTCCTACGCATGCAAGTCACTACGAGTGATCCCAGTTCTGTTCCTGATGTTTTGGAGCTGGCTCCGTACATCACCACGCCGGTTTCTCAGTTGTACTTATCGCCACCACGGATATGGTGGGGGCAAAACACTAACACTTACGCGTGCATGTGCGCCACATGTCCTGACGTCAGTCGTTATCTCTCTCTATCTCTCTCTCTCTCTCTCTCTCTCTCTCTCTCTCTCTCTCTCTCTCTCTCTCTCTCTCTCTCTCTCTCTCTCTCTCTCTCTCTCTCCCTCTCTCTCTCTCCCTCTTTTTTTCTCTGTCTCTCTCTATCTCTCTCTCTCTCTCTCCCTCTAAACGTGGCTGCGGCAACGACAGAGGTTCTGTCAGACTTGCGCGGCGGCGAGCCGCTGCCAGCCAGAGTTTACACCATGCCCCGCAGAGCTGGCACGTCAGCATTGCTAAGCCGATCGGGAGAGCTCGTCGTGTTTGGGTTGCGCCTGGCGGTGGCCCATTTATGTCGGAACGTGTGCAACAATCAAGTCACATTTGCATGATTATATGCAAAATCTGCGTATTTTTTTTTCACACCCAACGCCGGCGCCCCAAGCAGCATCCACAAAGGACTGAAACATCCGTGTTATTTGCTGCATGTGGGCACACGCACTGCGCACCAACAGTGTATCTATCTCCAGTGATGACATTTAATGTGCGGGGTCATCGGATATGCCGAAATATTGTCATCGATCATATTGTAAGTGCGTTGGTCGTGATTTTTCGTGTCGCAATTAATTGAGAGCTACTCATTTAAAAAGAAGTCTTCAGCTTCAATTTTGGACCTACCAATGTGCATACTAATGCTCCTAAAACATACCAATCCTTATGGGCTGCATCCCAGTGAATATGTGTACCTGGGAATAATTATGCGAGGTATCAAGAAAATACTCCGTAATTGGGTCAGTTATCTAGTTTGTTTTATGTACGGAATAGTTTAACCACTGACCGACGTTCATTGATCCATCATACAAGAATAATGCGCATCAAATGTAGGTGCGGTGGTAATGAAGTCTGGTACACGATGCTCCACACGGGATAACGAACTACCCTGATGCCAACAGGAATCGAAGATCAGCGCTGGCACTCTTCTCTAAACGTCTGGGAGCAGCGCCAGATACGTCTCTCATTGCGTGAACTGTTGTCGACAACTTAAATATACCCAGGCGTCGGAGGAGCGTCTTTAAAAATGAGAACCTTTCATAACAATTCAGCTTGTTATAACCAGAAATCACCTGGGCAGGCATTTTGCCTACTTGACGACATGTACTGTGTGCTCACGGTGACGGGTGACTCGTGACGACATGGACAGCGTGCTCACGGTGATTGGGTGAGGGGTGACTCGTGACGACATGGATTGCGTGCTCGGGGTGACGGGTTGACGGGATGACTCGTGATGACATGGACTGCGTGCTCACGGTGACGGGGTGACTCGTGACGACATGGACTGCGTGCTCACGGCGACGGGGTGACTCGTGACGACATGGACTGCGTGCTCACGGTGACGTGGTGACTCGTGACGACATGGACTGCGTGCTCGGGGTGACGGGTTGACGGGATGACTCGTGATGACATGGACTGCGTGCTCACGGTGACGGGGTGACTCGTGACGACATGGACTGCGTGCTCGGGGTGACAGGGTGACTGGGTGACTCGTGACGACATGGACTGCGTGCTCACGGTGACGGGGTAACTCGTGACGACATGGACTGCGTGCTCGGGGTGACGGGGTGACAGGGTGACTCGTGACGACATGGACTGCGTGCTCACGGTGACGGGGTGACTCGTGACGACATGGACTGCGTGCTCACGGTGACAGGGTGACTCGTGACGACATGGACTGCGTGCTCGGGGTGACGGGGTGACGGGGTGACTCGTGTCGACATGGACTGCGTGCTCACGGTGACGGGGTGACTCGTGACGACATGGACTGCGTGCTCGGGGTGACGGGGTGACGGGGTGACAGGGTGACAGGGTGACAGGGTGACTCGTGACGACGTGGACTGTGTGCTCACGGTGACGGGTGACTCGTGACGACATGGACAGTGTGCTCACGGTGATTGGGTGACAGGGTGACTCGTGACGACATGGATTGCGTGCTCACGGTGACGGGGTGACTCGTGACGACATGGACTGCGTGCTCGGGGTGACGGGGTGACGGGGTGACTCGTGACGACATGGACTGCGTGCTCACGGTGACGGGGTGACTCGTGACGACATGGACTGCGTGCTCGGGGTGACGGGGTGACGGGGTGACTCGTGACGACATGGATTGCGTGCTCACGGTGACGGGGTGACTCGTGACGACATGGACTGCGTGCTCGGGGTGACGGGGTGACGGGGTGACTCGTGACGACATGGACTGCGTGCTCACGGTGACGGGGTGACTCGTGACGACATGGACTGCGTGCTTGGGGTGACGGGGTGACGGGGTGACTCGTGACGACATGGATTGCGTGCTCACGGTGACGGGGTGACTCGTGACGACATGGACTGCGTGCTCGGGGTGACGGGGTGACGGGGTGACTCGTGACGACATGGACTGCGTGCTCACGGTGACGGGGTAACTCGTGACGACATGGACTGCGTGCTCGGGGTGACAGGGTGACTGGGTGATTCGTGACGACATGGACTGCGTGCTCACGGTGACGGGGTAACTCGTGACGACATGGACTGCGTGCTCGGGGTGACGGGGTGACAGGATGACTCGTGACGACATGGACTGCGTGCTCCCGGTGACAGGGTGACTCGTGACGACATGGACTGTGTGCTCACGGTGACAGGGTGACTCGTGACGACATGGACTGCGTGCTCGGGGTGACGGGGTGACGGGGTGACTCGTGTCGACATGGACTGCGTGCTCACGGTGACGGGGTGACTCGTGACGACATGGACTGCGTGCTCGGGGTGACGGGGTGACGGGGTGACAGGGTGACAGTGTGACAGGGTGACTCGTGACGACGTGGACTGTGTGCTCACGGTGACGGGTGACTCGTGACGACATGGACAGTGTGCTCACGGTGATTGGGTGACAGGGTGACTCGTGACGACATGGATTGCGTGCTCACGGTGACGGGGTGACTCGTGACGACATGGACTGCGTGCTCGGGGTGACGGGGTGACGGGGTGACTCGTGACGACATGGACTGCGTGCTCACGGTGACGGGGTGACTCGTGACGACATGGACTGCGTGCTCGGGGTGACGGGGTGACGGGGTGACTCGTGACGACATGGATTGCGTGCTCACGGTGACGGGGTGACTCGTGACGACATGGACTGCGTGCTCGGGGTGACGGGGTGACGGGGTGACTCGTGACGACATGGACTGCGTGCTCACGGTGACAGGGTGACTCGTGACGACATGGACTGCGTGCTCGGGGTGACGGGGTGACGGGATGACTCGTGACGACATGGATGTGTGTTCACGGTGACAGGGTGACTCGTGACGACATGGACTGCGTGCTCGGGGTGACGGGGTGACGGGATGACTCGTGACGACATGGACTGCGTGCTCACGGTGACAGGGTGACTCGTGACGACATGGACTGCGTGCTCGGGGTGACGGGGTGACGGGGTGACAGGGTGACAGGGTGACAGGGTGACTCGTGACGACATGGATGTGTGTTCACGGTGACAGGGTGACTCGTGACGACATGGACTGTGTGCTCACGGTGACAGGGTGACTCGTGACGACATGGACTGTGTGCTCACGGTGACAGGGTGACTCGTGACGACATGGACTGTGTGCTCGGGGTGACGGGGTGACGGGATGACTCGTGACGACATGGATGTGTGCTCACGGTGACGGGGTAACTCGTGACGACATGGACTGCGTGCTCGGGGTGACAGGGTGACTGGGTGATTCGTGACGACATGGACTGCGTGCTCACGGTGACGGGGTAACTCGTGACGACATGGACTGCGTGCTCGGGGTGATGGGGTGACAGGGTGACTCGTGACGACATGGACTGCGTGCTCACGGTGACAGGGTGACTCGTGACGACATGGACTGCGTGCTCACGGTGACAGGGTGACTCGTGACGACATGGACTGCGTGCTCGGGGTGACGGGGTGACGGGGTGACTCGTGTCGACATGGACTGCGTGCTCACGGTGACGGGGTGACTCGTGACGACATGGACTGCGTGCTCGGGGTGACGGGGTGACGGGGTGACAGGGTGACAGGGTGACAGGGTGACTCGTGACGACGTGGACTGTGTGCTCACGGTGACGGGTGACTCGTGACGACATGGACAGTGTGCTCACGGTGATTGGGTGACAGGGTGACTCGTGACGACATGGATTGCGTGCTCACGGTGACGGGGTGACTCGTGACGACATGGACTGCGTGCTCGGGGTGACGGGGTGACGGGGTGACTCGTGACGACATGGACTGCGTGCTCACGGTGACGGGGTGACTCGTGACGACATGGACTGCGTGCTCGGGGTGACGGGGTGACGGGGTGACTCGTGACGACATGGATTGCGTGCTCACGGTGACGGGGTGACTCGTGACGACATGGACTGCGTGCTCGGGGTGACGGGGGTGACGGGGTGACTCGTGACGACATGGACTGCGTGCTCACGGTGACGGGGTGACTCGTGACGACATGGACTGCGTGCTTGGGGTGACGGGGTGACGGGGTGACTCGTGACGACATGGATTGCGTGCTCACGGTGACGGGGTGACTCGTGACGACATGGACTGCGTGCTCGGGGTGACGGGGTGACGGGGTGACTCGTGACGACATGGACTGCGTGCTCACGGTGACGGGGTAACTCGTGACGACATGGACTGCGTGCTCGGGGTGACAGGGTGACTGGGTGATTCGTGACGACATGGACTGCGTGCTCACGGTGACGGGGTAACTCGTGACGACATGGACTGCGTGCTCGGGGTGACGGGGTGACAGGGTGACTCGTGACGACATGGACTGCGTGCTCACGGTGACGGGGTGACTCGTGACGACATGGACTGCGTGCTCACGGTGACAGGGTGACTCGTGACGACATGGACTGCGTGCTCGGGGTGACGGGGTGACGGGGTGACTCGTGTCGACATGGACTGCGTGCTCACGGTGACGGGGTGACTCGTGACGACATGGACTGCGTGCTCGGGGTGACGGGGTGACGGGGTGACGGGTGACAGGGTGACAGTGTGACAGGGTGACTCGTGACGACGTGGACTGTGTGCTCACGGTGACGGGTGACTCGTGACGACATGGACAGTGTGCTCACGGTGATTGGGTGACAGGGTGACTCGTGACGACATGGATTGCGTGCTCACGGTGACGGGGTGACTCGTGACGACATGGACTGCGTGCTCGGGGTGACGGGGTGACGGGGTGACTCGTGACGACATGGACTGCGTGCTCACGGTGACGGGGTGACTCGTGACGACATGGACTGCGTGCTCGGGGTGACGGGGTGACGGGGTGACTCGTGACGACATGGATTGCGTGCTCACGGTGACGGGGTGACTCGTGACGACATGGACTGCGTGCTCGGGGTGACAGGGTGACTGGGTGACTCGTGACGACATGGACTGCGTGCTCACGGTGACGGGGTGACTCGTGACGACATGGACTGCGTGCTCGGGGTGACGGGGTGACGGGATGACTCGTGACGACATGGACTGCGTGCTCACGGTGACGGGGTGACTCGTGACGACATGGACTGCGTGCTCGGGGTGACGGGGTGACGGGATGACTCGTGACGACATGGACTGCGTGCTCACGGTGACGGGGTGACTCGTGACGACATGGACTGCGTGCTCGGGGTGACGGGGTGACGGGGTGACAGGGTGACAGGGTGACAGGGTGACTCGTGACGACATGGACTGTGTGCTCACGGTGACAGGGTGACTCGTGACGACATGGACTGTGTGCTCACGGTGACAGGGTGACTCGTGACGACATGGACTGTGTGCTCACGGTGACAGGGTGACTCGTGACGACATGGACTGCGTGCTCGGGGTGACGGGGTGACGGGATGACTCGTGACGACATGGATGTGTGTTCACGGTGACAGGGTGACTCGTGACGACATGGACTGTGTGCTCACGGTGACAGGGTGACTGGGTGATTCGTGACGACATGGACTGCGTGCTCACGGTGACGGGGTAACTCGTGACGACATGGACTGCGTGCTCGGGGTGATGGGGTGACAGGGTGACTCGTGACGACATGGACTGTGTGCTCACGGTGACAGGGTGACTCGTGACGACATGGACTGTGTGCTCACGGTGACAGGGTGACTCGTGACGACATGGACTGTGTGCTCGGGGTGACGGGGTGACGGGATGACTCGTGACGACATGGACTGCGTGCTCACGGTGACGGGGTGACTCGTGACGACATGGACTGCGTGCTCGGGGTGACGGGGTGACGGGGTGACAGGGTGACAGTGTGACAGGGTGACTCGTGACGACGTGGACTGTGTGCTCACGGTGACGGGTGACTCGTGACGACATGGACAGTGTGCTCACGGTGATTGGGTGACAGGGTGACTCGTGACGACATGGATTGCGTGCTCACGGTGACGGGGTGACTCGTGACGACATGGACTGTGTGCTCACGGTGACAGGGTGACTCGTGACGACATGGACTGTGTGCTCGGGGTGACAGACGCTCCCAATGCCAGCCGCGGAGGTCTGCCGGTAATCCGCCCGGTGGTGCCAACGACCAGACACCGCCCGCGGCGGGTTCCAAACCCACCCGCACCGCGAGACGTCCTCAGCGAGACCTCGTCCAGAAACCTGAGCCGAGGCCTGTGTGTGCGCTCTCCGAACGCCACCCCGGCAACAGTCGCTGCGTGACGTCATCGCCCGGACTTGGGTGTACCGCCCCCAACCCCCCGCCCGCCGGGCCGGCTGGGCGGCCAAGTCGTCGCTGGCCCGACCTCAGCCGGGTCGGACAGGCACCTGTCAGACGCGGTTGTGACGTCACCGGCGTCACATTCCTGTTTGTTTTATTGGGAGCTGACCTGATGGTCTGCTGAGCAGTGATGCGACGCGCCGGGACAATGTCCTCGCAGAGGTTCAAAACAGCTCGTGCAGTCACACACAATTGCAACCGGCGGCTGCTTCCAGATTTTTCCCCGCGCGCACACATAGAAAGGAACATAAGCCAAGAGGCCGGCCGAAGGAAGTGTTTGTGCACCGCGTAATCTCTGCCAGGACGAGCGGCTTCCTGCATCCGCCGGAGGTATCAGTGAGGGTGCCGCTCTTCACAGTGGGTACCAGTGAGGGTGCCGCTCTCCGCCGGAGGTATCAGTGAGGGTGCCGCTCTTCACAGGGGGTACCAGTGAGGGTGCCGCTCTCCACCGGAGCTATCAGTGAAGGTGCCGCTCTTCACAGAGGGTACAAGTGAAGGTGCCCTTCACAGGGGGTACCAGTGAGGGTGCCGCTCTTCACAGGGGTTATCAGTGAGGGTGCTGCTCTCCGCCGGAGCTATCGGTGAGGGTGCCGCTCTCCGCCGGAATATCAGCGATGGTGGCGCCTTTACCAGTGAATACCATTGAGCATAGTACACTTCACAGAGCAAATAATTTGCAGGCATTTGCGCCATCTTCATTTGCTGGGTGATGAGATACACCATCTCCCGTTGCCTAAAGATACTGGCCAATTTGCATGCAGGGAACGGCGAACGGAGTCTTGGACAAGGTACTTGCCTGACATTTTTCAAGTATGTGACATGTGACACCACATACCACGTCATTCATATCACAAGACATGGGTGCATTTTCTAGCAGATTGTTGGGACATGCTACTCGCAGTATAGCAGGCTGTTGGGACATGCTACTCGCAGTATAGCAGGCTGTTGGGACATGCTACTCGCAGTATAGCAGGCTGATGGGACGTGTTACGCGCAGTATTTCGAAAACACGCAATTGTGCCCTAAATATTTCGAAGGGAGAATAAGTTTCGTAATATCTGACCCTGAAAGTTTTCGAAATACACGAGGTATGTCACCCGTAGATTGCACTGGTCCTCCTAAAAACAAGAATGGACCAATACATAAACATAACAGTAAAGGTAAGCTGAAGAAGGTAAACAAAGGTACATAATTATGTGAATAAGTACATGCGTATATTTATGTTACTTTTAAACATGCGTAAATACACACACATATATATATATATATATATATATATATATATATATATATATATATATATATATATATATATATATATATATATATATATATATATATATATATATATATATATATATATATATATATATATATATATATATATATATATATATATATATATATATATATATATATATATATATATATATATATATATATCCATATATCCATATATATATATATATTTATATATATGTATATATATATCCATATATATATATATATATATATGCCACTCAGTACTCCCAGCACATACTCAGTATTCAGTACTCCCAGCACCAGAACGTATCACCGTCGTGACGCGGCCAGTGGCGGTGCGGCGTGGACCTCTGAGCTCGCGAGGTGACACGCCCCGGTCCGGCACCCCTCCCCTCCCCCGAAGGCGACTGGCCAAGGTGATTGCGGAGACCTTCCGGCCGAGCGAAGCGGCATGCAGTGATGAGTGTCCCCGGCGACACGGGTCAGGCGGCAGGAACCCAGCCATTGTCACTGGGCCGCCGGGTCGCGGCGGGCAGACGCAGACGGGCCCAGCGCGGCCAAATTGCCAGTCGATGGTGTGCTGTGTGTCGCAACTGGCCGCGGTGCGGGTACGCGGCGGCGGCGTCACCGACTGCAGGACCCGACGCCCGTGCGACTGCCGCCAGGCCCGCACATTGGCAGTGGCGGCGGCGTCTCCGATCGGCTCCGATTGAATTATTTAATGGGCGCCAACGAGACGATTAATTCTGTGCCAATCGTGGTGATCCGTCGAATCCTCGGCCTAATCCCCGACACGATGGAGGCCACGCTGCGGACGGGCTGCCGGCTCATCGCTCTGGTGCTCAAGACTCGCCACCAAAGCAAATTAATGTTGACTTTCACTGAGATAGGTTGCTATGAGATAGGATGCTGTGGGATAGGATGCTGTGAGATAGGATGCTGTGGGATAGGATGCTGTGAGATAGGACGCCGTTAAGGATTGGCCGCGAAGTGTGGGCGGGCGCCCATTCGTCGGCGCGCCTTCCTGCAGCTTCCCGTTTGTATCTTCGCTGGTCGAGACCGACTCGAAGCTGCTCCTCACTAGTGCCGGAGCGCTTCTCACACACGAGTCGCGACGCCTCCGTCTCGACCGTTGGTGGCAGCCTAATCCCGTCGCCGGAGACAGACACGAGCGATTTCGCCGGTTGTCGACGAGCACAACAATAGCGAGTGTCGTGTGAGTCAGCGCAGCGCACCCGACAGCCCCCCCCACTCCCATCACCACGTCAGCCGGGGACAGAGGCGTGTGGATGGCCCGCCGAGTCGTGCGGGGGACGTCGGGAGACGTGGGGAGACACCACCACACCCGACAGTCGCCCCCTTCCCGTCTCCTCGTCAGCCGGAGACAGAGGCGGGTGGCGGGCCCGTCGAGTCGTGCGGGAGACGCCGGGAGACGTGGGGAGACACCACCACACCCGACAGTCGCCCCTTCCCGTCTCCTCGTCAGCCGGAGACAGAGGCGGGTGGCGGGCCCGTCGAGTCGTGCGGGAGACGCCGGGAGACGTGGGGAGACACCACCACACCCGACAGTCGCCCCTTCCCGTCTCCTCGTCAGCCGGAGACAGAGGCGGGTGGCGGGCCCGTCGAGTCGTGCGGGAGACGTGGGGAGACGCCGCCGCACCGTCCCAGCAGGCCGGCTAGGCGTCATTGGATGGCCATGTGATCGATGATAATACATTATATGACACAAGGTCGGATCCAGGAGACTGGCTTGGAAGAGATTTTGGTTTCTCCGATTTCGGAAATAACTAATCAGATTTAAACTGTTAACATTCGTCGGGTCTGTTTAGGCCAATATTTATATAATAAAATGGCCCTAAATTTTGCGGAAATGCATGTTAGTGCCAAATATCAGTAAAAATCGGCCACTTCGGCGAGAGGGGGTGGCCATTCGACCCTATGGATTCGCATCTGATATTATGTGATGGGATGATACGATGCTATGATACGATGATACATGAAGATATGATACGATGATACGATGCTGATGTGATATAGTGTGTGGTGGAAGGATGTGTCCCCACAGGCACCAGCAGGACGGAGCCACAGCCTCTGAAGGGAGGCCGGCTTCACCGGTGATGTTACAGCAGTCCCCGGAGAGGTGGTGCTCGGCGGCCGCGCCGCCCCGAACACACCTATCTCGAGCTGCCCCTTGTTCCCGACGTAACGATGCCGGAGGCATATTTCACTGGCAAACTCCACAGTACGAATATATCTTCCTCTCTCTACTTCTCTCCCTTTCCACTTTGTTTTCCCCGCTGTTTCCTTCTCTCACTCTCACTCTCATTTTGCCCTCACTCTCACTCTCACTCTCACTCTCACTCTCACCCTTGCTATCTATCCCTCTCTCCCTCTTTCTTCCCTCTCTCTCTCCCTTACGGCTCAAATCTCTCTCTCTCTCTGACATATTTCACCTCCTCATTCACCATTTTCACTTCTTCGCCACTCTTCAAGACCAGGTGGTGTCACATCAATCCTTCCACCAGTCTTCCACCAGTCAGGACGTAGGAAAGGGGCACAGAGACATGTCACTCATACCCACTCTATGTCATTACTGCACATATAGTGCACTTAAAAAGGCGACTCTGGCCTCCGCCACCATCTGTGATTCACACACTCCATGATCATACCCTCATCAAACCTATTCTGACACGCTGTTCTCATTCGCCTAAGCGCCTCGGCCTCCAGATATTCCAACGATAGAAAGGCACTCGCCGTTAAACAGATTGAGTAGTTCACTGCCTAGCCCGCACCGTCTCGGGGGTCTTTTTCTATCTGCCCACCCCCAAAGACTTTCCACGGATGAAAAAAACCGGCGCGCCGAAACACGTAGAAAATTAGCGTACCTTTCCCCACATCAATTTGACAGGTTGTGTGAAGACTTTGAGGTCCGATCATCCACATTCACCGAGTTAGTCAATGTCAAGCGAGATCACCTCCAAAGGAGTTCAAATAGTCATCACG
>JAOTOM010004619.1:20000-135000 GCA_034440615.1 Ashinkailepas kermadecensis | reverse complement strand
GCGTCAGTTTGGTGCACCTGGTTGAAGACAGTATGGTCCGGAATGGTACGCCAGACCTACTTACGTAAGCATTAAGTCAGATTTAGACGAGTCAGCAGGCTTGGCTCCCACGGCAGGGTGACTTACCTTTCTCACAGAACGCTCCTCGGAAGTCGAGGTTGCGGCACTCGCAGGCAGCGCCCGTGTCGGTGCTGATGCAGATGCCGCCGTGCTGGCACGGGTCGTGCTGGGCGCACGCGTCCACGCCGTTCCAGCGGACACCCTGCGACAGCAGACGGTGGTGACAGCAGACGGTGGTGACAGCGGACACCCTGCGACAGCAGACGATGGTGACAGCAGACGGTGGCGACAGCAGACGGTGGTGACAGCAGACGATGGTGACAGCAGACGGTGGTGACAGCAGACCAGGGCGCCAGCTGGACGTGCGATATTTGTGTTTTGTTCTTGCTATTGCATTTATACATTCAAACACAGTAATTCGGATGTAGTGACTTCTCTTACGTGGTTGCAATAGGCCAGTCTTTCTAAAAAATGCTCCAAGATTTGGAGAAATGAAGTTTTTTTTTTAAATCAGCGAATTGGCACTGCAGGGCAACAGTTTTGTTTTTCCTGCACGCAGATCTGCCAGTAAATCTGGGCTTGGTCAGGTTAAATTCATAGGTATGTAAGCGGATTAGGTCTGGGCACGACATAAACAAGCATGTCAGAATTCGACGAGTTAAAGCCTAGCATCGTCGAATTATTTCGCACTTCCACACACAAATGCCCGTAACAAGCTGAAAATGAAATTGATAATGTTAGTTCGGCTTCATTCTCCATTTTAGCCGCCTTTCAGTAATCGGACATTTTAATGTCGTCGGTGATGTGGCTACATGTGGCTTCAGACCCGCGCATGGAACTCAATCACATTTTGTCGCGGTGACGTCTTGAAAAAATTACAAAGTCTAAATTGGGCTGGAGATAACGATATTGAAAGACGAGCGACACGTCACATGCACGCAACTATCACGATTAAAAAAACATCACAAAGAATTATCATTATCCTCGGTAAAAAAATATTGAGGCGCGGTGCGGATTTCCAATTATGGCCCCCGGTACCAGCGTCTGAAGTGTTCTAGTCTCGCCGGAAGTCGTGCATACTCGCGTGCGTACGTACACACCATGGCTATAACAATGGACCATTGTCAAAGACCAGGACATGCCACCAGCGAATATGGCAATGTGTGTGGGTGCAAGATATTGGTGTAAGGTCACCTGTGCAGCCGATTCACGGCTAACAAGTACGTGGACAATTGCACCTATTGCCGTTCGGACATTGCTGTCTTCTTGCCTTTACATTAGTTATGCTACTTTGCTTACGAATGCCTGGTGTTGCAGGACCACATATTATATATATATATATATATATATATATATATATATATTAGCAATGTTTGAGCGCACCAGCAGAGATACAGAACAGTTGCTCAGCCGTTCACAGACAGGATGGGCGGTGAAAAGGAATCTTTGGGAGAAAAAAAGGAGCATAGCTTTGGCCAGCGATCAGGGATAATAGGCACAAATCGGTTCCTAACATCCTTCACGTAGGATCCTAGGATATAGCGGCCGTGAGAATGGCAATCGTTCGGCCCTAGAGCACGGTGTTGAGAACTGTGCGTGCAATATCCATATCTTCCCCACCCTCGTCCAATGCGCTCGACCCTTACATTAACCCGGGCCATCTCGGGAGGGGGGAGTGAAAAGCGCCCCCCTAAGGGTTTCCGCGGATAGTGAAAGAACGGCGCGGGACAGCGCGCCAAAATTTGGCATACCTTTTCCCACATCAATTTGGCATGGGGTGGCAAAATTTTGAGGTCAGGTCATCTAGGGTCGACGAGTTAGTCAAGGTCAAGTGAGGTCACCTCCAGAAACTTCAACTGGTCATCACGCTTTAAACGATAAAGATATTTTAATGAAACTTTAAACGTATGCTTATCTTTAGGGACGAAACAAAATGCACCAGAGGATTTTGCCGTTTGTGATTACTTATTTGTTTTGCATATTTGCCCATTAGTGCTAAGATCGACGATTCTGGCTAAAGTAAGCATTTTTTTTATGAGAGCCAGTTGACTTCGAACAAAATTTTTCGATCCGCTCTACCCATTACAGAAATAAAAATTAAAGAAAATTGAAAACTGAAAATTTTACAATTTCAAAAAATTAGTTCTGATTTTTGTGTGGGCAAACATTTTAACGCCATGGTCCGACTTCTCCTTCCCTTTCTGATTCCAATTTTTTTCTCTCCAAATCTTCCCCAAAATGAACTCCCCACAGCCCAAGACAAGATGTAAGTCTTGAAAACATAGGCCACCTAGTGACGTCAATTTTGGGGGGATAAAATTGTGGGGGTGGTCTCTGCCCCTACTCGTCGAGCGCTTTCCGATGACACCTCTTTGGTTTTCGTGCGATGCTTAGTTTGGAGATTAGAGGGGTGGGGGGGGGATTGTATCAACCACCACCCCGAGACGGGGTGTGAGGATAGGCCGGAAAAACGGGGAGGGTTAATTTACAGGAGTCAAAGCAATAACATTATGGCCAAACTACCAGCCGTGGTGCAGACTAATTAAACACACAGAACTCTAGGGGCGACCTTCCGCTCTGAACTCTAGGGGCGACCTTCCGCTCTGCATCCGGTGGTGTAACTATTCTGACAACAAATCACATTTAGGTTCAATTCCGATGGGCGAGACAGCAGTCAGTGACCCTCCGTGGGGATTAACGCAACTCGATGACGACAGGGTACGACCCTCCCAGACTAACGGTAGCGTAGTAAATACCTCGGCGACCAGATGGATGGAGGGGAGGATATTTACGTCCAAAACTGAAATGGCGGGCCGTGCCGCGGGGGCTGAGGGGTACATGTCACGCTTTTCGCTCGGATAGACGAGAATAGAACCGTGTGTACTCTCCCCACGACAAGGGATGATTCACACATGACGTTTGGATATGTGCCTGAGATTAAATTAATATGTGAAGTAAATTTATAAGCGAGGCAGCCGACCTGCGAGCCGTCCTCCTATGGGCTGAACGTTCTCGGGTAATGGTAGTGAGTGTTTAAGCCCGTTTAAATTGTCTAGAATATTGATGTTGTTATGTATAATCTTCGCTTGGAAAATGTCTAATGCGAGAGGGAGCGATGAACGGACACTTCGAGGGCATTAGCTCACATGCTCTGGTTCTTTGGCCGCAAAATCCTGCTGGCCTCTGTGCTCTGTGACCCAGGGGCGCAGATGGGCTTCGGGCTCAGTATGCATGTGATGCCGTTAGCACACATTGCGTCCGTCGAATTTGGCGCCGGACAATAGGATATATAGAGGCAAAATTATGCCCGGTAATGAGTCCGCCTCCGTTCGCTGCACGTTGGAGCACGGAGCTGTGCAGTGGTTCGGGGGGGGGGACGTACGGACAGGTTTGGCGTGCCGTAAGCCCAGGGGCTGAAAGGGTAGGGCCGGCTAGGTTATATAGACGGCCAGGGGACGTGCCCAACATGGTAGGGATCCGTGCCCACCCGTAGACACATAGGCCTGGTCGCACGTCTACGGCGAATAAGGCCCGGCTTGGCATCGACTGTCGTAAGGTTAGGTAGGTCGGTCAAAGACATCAGAGCACCTATATTAGCCCTCGGAGCCAGTACGATGAGCCCCCTTGTTGCAGTTAAGACTTTATCCAGGCGATGAACGCTGCCAATAATGGCGAGGCCAGCTATGCTTGGCAGTGAAAGGTTTAAATATTTGGCCAACATACCTGAAAAAATAGTCATGGTCTGTCGATATATGTGTTTGTGTACCGCTGAGGGGGGGGGGGGAGCAAAATTTTGGGACCAAGCAATTCATTAATTAATAAGGAGAGAATGAATGGGACGGCTGGGAATGTGAAGTGAATGAGGAGAATGAATGTGTGTTAGGTAGCTTTAAGGACCAGCGGAAGCCGCTTGGGGCTAAACACAGGCACTTATTTCGTGCGGTACATTGCACAAAATTATATTACTGGTAGTATCAAAAAAGTCCCAACTCGGGACAAGTCATTCAAACCACGGACAAATTACATACTCATTCATTTTATAATACAACGTATTCATTCTAATTTGGCTAGAGGCACTCACCTACCAATATGGTGTTCCCAAAACTTTGACCTCGCACAACATATAAATTCGTGTTAGGGACGTTAGTTCAAACAACACCAAGCCGGCTGGGGTTGGGGGAATGTGTGGTGGAGGTGGCGGGGAAACACAACACAATACACCACCGACATAGGCACAAGCAGCAAAAGGAGATATTTAGCCCAGTCTGATATTAGAGTCAGCCCAGGTTGAGCCGTGTTAAGGTTCAGTCATAGTTGAGATCAAGCCCTTAATAAGTTCAATCAGCTTCAGTTGAGTTGAGTTTGGTAAGGATTATCTTTCACACACCCGAGCACTCCGGCAACACACCCCGAACAGCTCCCCAACCAGCACACATACACCTCACAAAACCACCGCACCCACACCCCCACACCCCACCGACAGCAGAGCCGCCACCCCTACACCATCTCAGTAGATTTTCCCCTGATTGCCGATGAGTGGTGACGTTATAATTTACCTCGCCGACGAGATATCAGAGAGCAGCGACTGCGCTTTGCCTTCCTGCCCCCGTTCCACCTGTTTCCCCGATAGATATTGAACGATATTTGGATCACGTAAACCTAAATCAATGCTACGAGTGAAAGCGCCGAATTATACGGGTGGCATCCCTGCAACCATTTGGCATCACTGCACCCATGTGACATCATTAGGAAACAGTGCAACGCTCAAAGTGACACGAAGGTAAAAAATATGCGGATGCAATGTGGTCTCATCAACAAGATTCGTGCATGCGCCCGTCGATCGAAAATGAATCTCAGATTGAAAATTGTGCAATTATCTTGAAGGACGAGACCACGTATCAGAGAAGGTGGTTAGATATGCGAGTGGTCATAAGCTTTAGGTGATCTAATAATATAAATAAAAGTGCAGGCAAGTGAAAAAAAAGTTTTTGAAGTACGCATGAAACGCAGTTGCCAATTTCTTAACAACGTCAATCAGTAAGGATTGCTAAATCGTAAATATCCATCTGAACAAAATATTAAAAACGCTTCAACCGCATATTAGCCAAGGATCGGTTCTTTGCCCACTTTTATTTATAATTTATGTACATCTGATTCAATAGGGCGTCAAAGCAGAATATCTAAATTCGCCCGCAATGTTAGGCTTTATGCCTCAATAGATTGTGCTGAGAACTACGCTGTTTTACAATCAGATCTAAACAGGATTTAGCAGCAGTCTACATAATGGGAAATGCCATTAAATTTATGAAAAAGTAACGGTTTGTATTTCGGTTATAATAGAGAACACCACAAGTATAATTTGGCTGGAAATGTTATTTCTGGTGTGGAGCCCTCGTTTTCATATGGATATTGATGAACTTAAGCACGTGTAATGTACAACAAATAAACTGGTACCAGGACTAGAACAGATAGGTGATGAAAAGATAGGCTAAGTTTTCTTTGGGTGTTTTCATTGCACTACCGTAGACTTCGAGGACATTTAATCAAGCTTTTAAAAAATTTAGAGGGATTTGATGACATTCATGTTGATGACTTTTTGGCATCGATAGATCAGGTTTCATGATGGGTCATCACATTATGGTACAGAAGAAATCCTGCAGACTACTTATGGCGTGGTACGTTTTTGTTCCTCAGAATGTAATTAATACATGGAACGCTCTCCCTACTGTGATGTCAACACTGGTAACATTCAAACATAAATTGGAAGACGTATTTGTTACATGGGGCGATGCATTCAGAACAAGTTGATGGGTGTGACCAGGCAATGCAATGTTTATTCTGTTACCGACCCTGTTACAGTTTGCAAAATGACAAAAACATGTCTTTGGGGAGGTGGAAGGTGTGTGTGTGTGTGTGTGAAGGGGGGATTAATTCACGCCTGGGGGCAGGCCATGACGCTTACTATCCTGTGGGGAACGTTACTCCTGTTTCTGTGGCGAATGTCGTATCTGGTACGCTGGGGTATTCAGTGCACACATGGTTACTCATTTAGCATGCTATATACGTGCATGCTTATATGTTCGCTGCATTCTTTCCCACCAGAAGTTCACACGTGCCCTTCGGGTATGAATACATATATAAATATAAGGCAGAGCTGTGGCATCCGCTCATTATCTTGGACTGTGTCACAACTTTTCAGGAAACACGGTCGAACATCGAGGACACATACGTTTCCTTCCATCGTGGCGTGCGAGGAGACCATCTGAGTGGACACAAGTCGAACAATGGTAGGTCGCCACCTGCCAAATTCGCCACCATTCCAGGACAATGCCACCGGGCCGGCCGCGTGCTGGACACCGGGCCACCAGCAGTAGTCACGGGCCCGAGACTAGCCGTCGCCGCGTGTTCGACACCGGGCCACCAGCAGTAGTCACCGGCCCGAGACTAGCCGCCGCCGCGTATTGGACACCGGGCCACCAGCAGTAGTCACGGGCCCGAGACTTCAGCCGTCGCCGCGTGTTGGACACCGGGCCACCAGCAGTAGTCACCGGCCCGAGACTTCAGCCGCCGCCGCGTGTTGGACACCGGGCCACCAGCAGTAGTCACGGGCCCGAGACTAGCCGCCGCCGCGTGTTGGACACCGGGCCACCAGCAGTAGTCACGGGCCCGAGACTAGCCGTCGCCGCGTGTTGGACACCGGGCCACCAGCAGTAGTCACCGGCCCGAGACTTCAGCCGCCGCCGCGTGTTGGACACCGGGCCACCAGCAGTAGTCACCGGCCCGAGACTAGCCGCCGCCGCGTGTTGGACACCGGGCCACCAGCAGTAGTCACGGGCCCGAGACTAGCCGCCGCCGCGTGTTGGACACCGGGCCACCAGCAGTAGTCACCGGCCCGAGACTTCAGCCGCCGCCGCGTGCTGGACACCGGGCCACCAGCAGTAGTCACGGGCCGAATTCATCCCCCCCGATACTAGCCGCCGCCGGTGTTGGACACCGGGCCACCAGCAGTAGTCACGGCCCGAGACTTCAGCCGCCGCCGCGTGTTGGACACCGGGCCACCAGCAGTAGTCACGGGCCCGAGACTTCAGCCGCCGCCGCGTGTTGGACACCGGGCCACCAGCAGTAGTCACGGGCCCGAGACTAGCCGCCGCCGCGTGTTGGACACCGGGCCACCAGCAGTAGTCACCGGCCCGAGACTTCAGCCGCCGCCGCGTGTTGGACACCGGGCCACCAGCAGTAGTCACCGGCCCGAGACTTCAGCCGCCGCCGCGTGTTGGACACCGGGCCACCAGCAGTAGTCACGGGCCCGAGACTTCAGCCGCCGCCGCGTGTTGGACACCGGGCCACCAGCAGTAGTCACCGGCCCGAGACTTCAGCCGCCGCCACACGATCATTTATGCTCTGATTCCCACCATCGATCGATTCGGAGCGCGCGGATGTTGGAGTTTCTGCTGGAATCCCAGGGAAGAGAGCGGCTGCAAACTATTGCCGACAATATGCATAATGCATTATACTATGGGGCTATATTTCAAAGACGGTATCGCTTTAATAAAGATGACAATATTACATAATCACATGCCATTGGTGGTAACACGCACACACCACATCACCTCTTGACTCAGAGCCTCCTGTGTAACCAGCAACTCAACCATCCCCATTCCGTTAGTGGTGACACACGCGCATCACATCACCTCTGACTCAGAGCCTCCTGTGTAACCAGCAACTCAACCATCCCCATTCCGTTAGTGGTGACACACGCGCATCACATCACCTCTGACTCAGAGCCTCCTGTGTAACCAGCAACTCAACCATCCCCATTCCGTTAGTGACAATCACGCGACCCAGAGCCTCAACTCAACCACCCCATTCCGTTAGTGGTGACACACGCGCATCACATCACCTCTGACTCAGAGCCTCCTGTGTAACCAGCAACTCAACCATCCCCATTCCGTTAGTGGTGACACACGCGCATCACATCACCTCTGACTCAGAGCCTCCTGTGTAACCAGCAACTCAACCATCCCCATTCCGTTTGTGGTGACACACGCGCATCACATCACCTCTGACTCAGAGCCTCCTCTGTAACCAGCAACTCAACTCTCACCATTCGGGGGGGGGGGGCGCGCCAAGAAGCATTCTGATCGCGATCTTTTGTCAGGAGATTTTGCACTAAACTTGGCGTGACCTGTGCCGGTTAAATCCGCCCGTCACCCGGCCACGTTATCAGATTAAGGGATACATCGATAGAGTTGCACGAGCCGAAGCTACATCTGGGTACTTGATGGCCAAAGTGGGAGATAATTGACGAATACCACGGTTGCCATAACTCATGTGTGACTGTAACGTTATAAATATACCATTTACATGTAAATATATATATATATATTTTTTTTTTTTTTTTTTATTTATTTTTATTTTTTTATATATATATATATATATATATATATATTTTTTTTTTGCCCGGGGGTGCGATGCGTGTCACGTTTTGAACACAGTAATTCGAGTGCGTGATTGCGCTTAAAGTTGTTAAATTTGTACCATTTACGTAGCCATACGTTGTGATGTGTTTGTTGGAAAAATATTTTTATCACTGTCCATTATATATATATATATATATATATATATATATATATATATATATATATATATATATATTATATTATATTATATTATATATATCTATATATTTATACCATTCTATCATTCATGATTGACGTTGTTAACAACTTGGTAACAACATTCCAAGCGTCATTTAATACAGTTTCCTTTTCACATTTTTGCACTACACAGCCCTATGTTTGTATTGCGAGCTTCAGGTATTCTGCTAAATGCTTTGCGCATTTTTGAAGGATGCGTGTGTATCTCTTTTTTGTTTTGAAGATGTCTTAAAATATTGCATAACTTGGTTTATTTGACATGTTCCTTATACCTGTTCGAACAGCGGCTGTATCTCAAATACATACATCAATCTGGTGGACGGCCATGTTGAAGTTGCCAGCACCCGACACTTAGTGAAATCCTTACCTCTAACCTGGCCCGCGTGTCACTGGCTGAGCGAAGTTACAACAATCGGGCACCATTGGATATATCCTGTGACACAATGTGACGGATTTTGTCCTGTGGCTCTGTCGTAATTAGGGTGAGAATGACGAGGCACTGTTGTGAGGAGACATAAAGGTACGCCCCATCACGAGGTGAATACAAAAATCGTCTTCAATCAAATCCGAGTCAATCGCAAGTTCAAATGAAAGTAAGCGCATACAAATAGAACACCTATGTGGTCTACTCAGCACACCACACGCGAACAGACTCGCATTCTAGCCTCGTATCAACATGCAGCAACATGTAGCAAAATTCAGCCCGACACTAAATCTTCTGATGCACTCTGATTGTTTTCCTAACTTCATGTGCACTTATTAACGACCTGACACGAGAAAACACATCTAAAGCTCCCATAAACGCTTGATCGTTTTGTTGCGCGGAATATACGTCGCCCCAAGAGCGGCTGTGACGCAAACCAGTTCTCTTTGGTTATTGCAATAAGACAAGACGGCGTTCGCGCTTATCTACGGCTGGGGTAATTTCCCACCTTTCCGGTGCACAATTCCAACTTGCCGCGGAACCACCCCGCAGCTGGGTTGTCGACTAAATACGCGCTGGTGCGGTGTTTTTAGTGTTGGCATAAACTAAGTCGGGTGCATGGTAGGAACTACCGATTAGTCGCCGCCTGTGTTTCTTTTCCGTACAGACAGTGACTAAGCAGCTGGCACTCGGATCGAAGGCGCACCCTTGCACAAACAGGACGCACCCGATCTGGATGGTGTTCAGTCACTATCAATTACGACAGCGCGTAGCTTCAATCGTTTTCGTTTAATTGGCGGGGTGCTTGTCTTTCCATTACATGCGCAAAGCCATACGCGTGGCTGTCGGTCTGTCGGTACTCATAAAAGACGTGCAGATATGCAATCCCCCCACTGCTAGTCAGCACGAGCTGGGTGAATGCATCTGGTAGGCTCACCAGCTGGTAGTCATGCCAGCTGGTAGGCATATCGGCTGTCGATTCATCTCTATTATTGTAGTCTGGAGAATACATCAACGCATGTGGAAAATGTCGTAAGAAAGTGGGACTAACAGATTCGATACTGGCCTTTGCAATCCATTTGTGCAGCAGACAATCTTAGGGATGAGGAGGAAAGTGCATGGGCCATTTAAGTCACCATTCCAAGACAGGAAAGAGAAAGTCAATCATACTATGCTCTGCATAATTTCGGAAATGCACTTGCGGTCGTCAATGTAAATCAGTCTATGTCGTGGTTTCTTCACCTAAAAATGACGAAAAACAGCGCAAGTAGTGCGGAAAGGTTCGTGCCCTGGTCAGATGGTCAGATGTTCGTGCCCTGGTCAGATGGTCAGATGTTCGTGCCCTGGCCAGATGGTCAGATGTTCATGCCCTGGTCAGGTTCGTGCCCTGGTCAGATGGTCAGATGTTCATGCCCTGGTCGGTCGGGGCCTGGTCAGATGTCAGATGTTCATGCCCTGGTCAGATGGTCAGATGTTCATGCCCTGGTCAGGTTCGTGTCCTGGTCAGATGGTCAGATGTTCGTGCCCTGGTCAGATGGTCAGATGTCCATGCCCTGGTCAGGTTCGTGCCCTGGTCAGATGGTCAGATGTTCGTGCCCTGGTCAGATGGTCAGATGTTCATGCCCTGGTCAGGTTCGTGCCCTGGTCAGATGGTCAGATGTTCGTGCCCTGGTCAGATGGTCAGATGTTCATGCCCTGGTCAGGTTCGTGCCCTGGTCAGATGGTCAGATGTTGGTGCCCTGGTCAGATGGTCAGATGTTCATGCCCCGGTCAGGTTCGTGCCCTGGTCAGATGGTCAGATGTTCGTGCCCTGGCCAGATGGTCAGATGTTCGTGCCCTGGCCAGATGGTCAGATGTTCATGCCCTGGTCAGGTTCGTGCCCTGGTCAGATGGTCAGATGTTCGTGCCCTGGCCAGATGGTCAGATGTTCGTGCCCTGGCCAGATGGTCAGATGTTCGTGCCCTGGCCAGATGGTCAGATGTTCATGCCCTGGTCAGGTTCGTGCCCTGGTCAGATGGTCAGATGTTCATGCCCTGGTCAGGTTCGTGCCCTGGTCAGATGGTCAGATGTTCATGCCCTGGTCAGATGGTCAGATGTTCATGCCCTGGTCAGGTTCGTGTCCTGGTCAGATGGTCAGATGTTCGTGCCCTGGTCAGATGGTCAGATGTCCATGCCCTGGTCAGGTTCGTGCCCTGGTCAGATGGTCAGATGTTCGTGCCCTGGTCAGATGGTCAGATGTTCATGCCCTGGTCAGGTTCGTGCCCTGGTCAGATGGTCAGATGTTCGTGCCCTGGTCAGATGGTCAGATGTTCATGCCCTGGTCAGGTTCGTGCCCTGGTCAGATGGTCAGATGTTCGTGCCCTGGTCAGATGGTCAGATGTTCATGCCCCGGTCAGGTTCGTGCCCTGGTCAGATGGTCAGATGTTCGTGCCCTGGCCAGATGGTCAGATGTTCGTGCCCTGGCCAGATGGTCAGATGTTCATGCCCTGGTCAGGTTCGTGCCCTGGTCAGATGGTCAGATGTTCGTGCCCTGGCCAGATGGTCAGATGTTCGTGCCCTGGCCAGATGGTCAGATGTTCGTGCCCTGGCCAGATGGTCAGATGTTCATGCCCTGGTCAGGTTCGTGCCCTGGTCAGATGGTCAGATGTTCATGCCCTGGTCAGGTTCGTGCCCTGGTCAGATGGTCAGATGTTCGTGCCCTGGCCAGATGGTCAGATGTTCGTGCCCTGGCCAGATGGTCAGATGTTCATGCCCTGGTCAGGTTCGTGCCCTGGTCAGACGGTCAGATGTTAATTATCGTAGCATAGTGTACCTTGTTTTGTGGTGGTTTCGCTTGCCTCGTTTACCTGGCGAATATTTGTTGCGCCGCAGTTCCATCTGCGTCGCGGAAACATCCATGGCGGGAGTTTCGGTGAAGTTTTCACTTTTGATTCGACGTTATGCAAGAACTGCGCAATATTTGTCCGGATGCAAAATGCAGCGTTGGGTAGATGGGCCCAAAACCAATGTGAAGCATATGAAGACATCACCAGACTTTTTTGTTTTATGTCCGAATATCATAATTTGTTTTGTCACTTTTCATTTTTTAACCCGACTATCCGGAGTGAAAACGTCATTTTCTACCTACAACGCTGACTTGTGGATGTATGTCTTTTGTTCACTCTGACTTGTGAATGTGTTCCTGTTGTCCAAGTTGACTTGTGGATGTGTGTCCTATTGTCCACGCTGATTTGTGAATGTGTTTTCTGTTGTCCACGCTGACTTGTGAATGTGTGTCCCATTGTCCACGTTGACTTGTGGATGTGTGTCCCGTTTGGGAAGCTCGATAGCGGTCGGAAGACGGATTCCGTCAAGCTCGAAAATCCAGTAAGCAAGAGTGCTGCGAGACCTTAAGAATAGCGGGGAGAAAGAGGAATTCTGAAAAGGAAACAGATAAAGCAGGCAACGTATGCCGTTAAGAAGTCGTGCTAGGCCAAACCAGAACAGCGTAGCCTAATTGACAGTACTCTAGCTGGATAGACCGGGAATGCTTTAGCTATGAGGCAGTATCTGTCCTTGGCACCACGCACGTAATTCACTGTAAGCTTGGAAGGAACATCTCCACTGCATGACCGCACCGTCACAAAACACGCCGATGTCTGCAGGAGGCGAACGGACTGCTCCGATTGGAAGGCCACCAGAAGGTGTCTATAAAACTATAAAAAAAAGTAGCGAAATGCGACCAGCTATGATAGTTTACACAGATGCCAAGCGAAAAAAACTGTCGCGTAATCTACCTCTTTCTTTCTAATGCTATGCTTAGCAGCATGCTCTTGCACCCTGGTGAATAATTATCTGCAATTACCAGTGTAATATCGGTGGCATTTGTCAACTAGCACAGGTCTAGCTAATTCAGCCTAACAATGGAGTGCTGTGCTTATTTTGCAATCAGATCAAAGGGGTCCATCGTGACGGCCCATCGTGACTGTTGCCAGACGTAGGAGACCGCTGCCAGGGAGACATGAGTGTTGCCAAACGGACGTGATGAGCTCAGGCAAGGCCAAGGATCGTAGGCGCCACCAAGCTCTCGTGCCTTCAAATGATTGTGTAACACTTTGTAGCTGCCGTCGTCCAACGCCTCGTTCTTTGTGAATTCTATGGTGTGCTTTTCCTCCGCTTGGACTGTTTTTTTTTATCTCGAGGAATTGTTTGCAACGTTTGCTGCCCGAGTCCCACGTCATTTCCGAGAAGACTTGGCTATATTTATTCGTGCGACGTACATCGTGGGCGTCGTGACAATTATGCCGTAACGTGCTCAGAAGTGCTGCTAATTGCATAGCACGACAGGACTGGCCTAACCAGATGGGCGGAGGGCATGGACGCCGTGTCTGTGCGTGGGTGGAGCGGGGAGTGTTCACTACTGCCGGTACCGTCCACAGTGTCTGTGTGTGGGTGGGGCGGGGAGTGTTCACTACTGCCGGTACCGTCCACAGTGTCTGTGTGTGGGTGGGGCGGGGAGTGTTCACTACTACCGGTACCGTCCATGTGGTGGGGCGGGGAGTGTTCACTACTGCCGGTACCGTCCACAGTGTCTGTGTGTGGGTGGGGCGGGGAGTGTTCACTACTGCCGGTACCGTCCACAGTGTCTGTGTGTGGATGGGGCGGGGAGTGTTCACTACTGCCGGTACCGTCCACAGTGTCTGTGTGGGGTGGGGCGGGGAGTGTTCACTACTGCCGGTACCGTCCACAGTGTCTGTGTGTGGGTGGGGCGGGGAGTGTTCACTACTGCCGGTACCGTCCACAGTGTCTGTGTGGGGTGGGGCGGGGAGTGTTCACTACTGCCGGTACCGTCCACAGTGTCTGTGTGTGGATGGGGCGGGGAGTGTTCACTACTGCCGGTACCGTCCACAGTGTCTGTGTGGGGGTGGGGCGGGGAGTGTTCACTACTGCCGGTACCGTCCACAGTGTCTGTGTGGGGGTGGGGCGGGGAGTGTTCACTACTGCCGGTGCCGTCCACAGTGTCTGTGTGTGGGTGGGGCGGGGAGTGTTCACTACTGCCGGTGCCGTCCACAGTGTCTGTGTGTGAATGGGGCGGGAGGGAGGAGTGTTCACTACTGCCGGTACCGTCCACAGTGTCTGTGTGTAGATGAGGCGGGGAGTGTTCACTACTGCCGGTTCCGTCCACAGTGTCTGTGTGTGGTGGGGCGGGGAGTGTTCACTACTGCCGGTACCGTCCACAGTGTCTGTGTGGGGGTGGGGCGGGGAGTGTTCACTACTGCCGGTGCCGTCCACAGTGTCTGTGTGTGAATGGGGCGGGAGGGAGGAGTGTTCACTACTGCCGGTACCGTCCACAGTGTCTGTGTGTGGGTGGGGCGGGGAGTGTTCACTACTGCCGGTACCGTCCACAGTGTCTGTGTGTGGTGGGGCGGGGAGTGTTCACTACTGCCGGTACCGTCCACAGTGTCTGTGTGTGGGTGGGGCGGGGAGTGTTCACTACTGCCGGTACCGTCCACAGTGTCTGTGTGTGGGTGGGGCGGGGAGTGTTCACTACTGCCGGTGCCGTCCACAGTCGGCCAGCAGCCGCAGTGGCGGGGGGATTCAGTCTGGTGCACGTGCACCAGGTGGCCGCAGAGCGTGCAGTCGCGGCCGGAAATACGTGCTCGGCGATGCCGCGGACTAGTCCGAAAATTGCTACACTCCCGTGCAATGCCAATTACTACGAGCTCGGACATCCTTGCACGCCTGGGAAGTGCCACTGACTGGAGTCCGGGCTGGGCGAGTAACGAGGCCTTCCTGGGCTGGGCGAGTAACAAGTCCTTCCGGTGTTGCTGACTAGAACAGGACGTGCTCCAGCCCTGCACCCTGCGCAGCGTCAGTGGCTTCAATCCGCCTGTGCAGGAAGTGCCATCCGATACAGTGGTACAACCAGGGAGCGGCCTGACACCATGTTCAGGACGGGTGTTTTATCGGTGCCGTCTGCTGCAACCGCTGCTCTGCACACTTCTCTCGAATTCCCTGCCAGCTCTGGGCAAGTGTGGCGGCTATGTGGTTTCAGTCAGTACACGCAGAGTTGAACAGCGATTTTGCGCGGGCCAACTCCGAAATCACCTCTGCAAACATGATTGATTACATGTCGGTGTTCAATGATCAAATCATGGACCGTATTACAAATGGCCTCAGTGTAGTCATTTCCGTGAACGCAGTTTGTCAAGTCAACAAATCCGCAACACTCATAGTTTGACACAGCATGGCGACGACCGCGCAGTTCGGATTTTCTTCTTGCTATCAGAGCGTATGCAATAGTGCAACAACACTATTTCACTGTTCACTTTTTGAATTGGCAGAGAAAAACAAGCTCCTTTTAAAGAGAGAGGCGAATGTGGCCCAATGTTTCAGAGCTGATGCATTACCAATAATTATTGGTGATGCATCAGCAATACGATGTATTCAGGAGTTTTCACCAATGAAACGGTCAGGTAGCTTACTTTACAGCTTTACAGCGTTAGCTTACAGGTTAGCCTTAGGTTTACGCGGCGGCATGACATGATGGTGGTTGAACCAGATAAAGCAGTAATCGCCGAATTATAGGTAGCAACACCTATAATTCAGCGACGCTTCCACCTGCGACACGATCTGTCGTAAAGCTGTCATGTGTTTCATCGGTCGTAACTTGAAATTACCGAGTTATTCCCTACTCAGCGGAATAATATATTTTACGCTGGTCTATATCGTCTGTACGTTGTTGTTTGTCGAGTTCGCATGTTTACTGTCATGTGTAAATATACTCGGTTTTAAGTTTGACCATAGACCTTTGTCACGCTTTGAACCTTCAGCCTCTCCGTCCTTCCGGTCAAACCTTCACACCCCATCTGGGGAGGGGGGGGGGCAATACATACTCCTCTAATCTCCAAACTAAGAGTCGCACGAAAACAAAAGAGATGTCATCGGAAAGCGCTTGACGAGTAAGGCCAAAAGCCAGCACACAATTTTTATCCCCGAAAAAAAAAATGACCTCACTAGAAGGGAGGGGGGGGGGGGGTATGTGGTTACGACTGGCGTCATGTTTTTGGCTTCGGGGATTTATTTTGGGGAATATCTAAAAACAAAACTGATTTGGAATTAGGAAAGTAAGGCGAAATCAACCATTGTCGCAAAATTTTGCCCACCTAAATGCTTTTTTTTAATGTCTTCAAATTTGCATAATTTGTAGTTTTTCATGTTTTAAAACTATATTTGTCTGATGGGTTGAGCGCACCGGGAAAGTTGCTGTAAGTAAAATTACCCTCATACAAAGTGCTTACTTTAGCCACAATCTTCGATTTTGGCATTAATTGGCATAAATAAGTCATGGAAAACGCAAAATTTCACAAACTCCTCTGGTGCATTTGGTTTCTTCCCTAAAGATAACTAAACGCTGAAAGTTTCATTCAAATATTTTCACCCGTTAAAGCGTGACGATTGGTTGAACTTTCTTGGAGGTGACCTCACTTGAACTTGACTGGCTCGGGGACCGTGGATGACCCGACTTCAACATCTTCACACAACATGTCAAATTGATGTGGCAAAAGGTATGCCAAATTTGGACGTGCAGCCACGTGCTGTTTTTCATCGTTAGCGGAAAATCCTACGGGGGGGGTAGAAAAAGGAACCCCCGAGACGGCGCGGGTTAATTTGTATTGCTCAAAATGGGACAGATTGGAGCAATTTCGGCTGCAATCTGTCTAAGCGTAGCACGAAAACAAAATAGGTATCATGGGAAAGCGATCGACGAGTAAGGCCAGAAGCCAGCACAAAATTTTCCATATTCGATACGAATCGACATCCGATATTCGATATCGATATTCGAAATCGATGCCATTCCTTGTGTACATAGCAATCGGAAATAGCCATATCTCACCTGAATCGCGATAGGTTCTGGGCACACCACACACATGCTTTAATTTTCTGCAGATGTAGCGTTACTACTTTCAGACGATAAGTGCGGATATGTTTGGATTTGTCTCGCCTATGCCATGCACCTGATACGATGGGCGCGTAAACACATATCCAGTGTACTCACCTGACTAGGTGCTGGCAAATACACAGAGGCGAGGAAAGGGGCCGGTCAATATTGGGCCACATCTGCCCTGGCCACCCGACACTCGGACCCATACCGGAGACCCCAGGTCACACCTCACCGCCAATCTGCTGCTGTGGAATACACGGCAGTAGTGCGGGGCCATACCTGACCTGACCACCCGACACTAGGATTCACGCGGCAGATCTTGACTGGTACCCCAGACACTTGCATCATCAGCTTTCAGCCGGCGAAACACTGGCGGCGGGACAGCAGCCGCCGCCACAGCCCTCTCCTGGCGGAAGGCTCGGCCAGTTTGGAGCAGACCTGAGTGAGCTGGAGAGGAGCTGACAGCTCGTCACACTCCGTCAAATGCACTACGCATGCAGCGAACCGGCGAAACCGCAGCGCCAATGTCGCTCACGGTGCAGAAACAGACGGATACTTCACTCCTCGCCAAGAGACAAACGGAGACTCAACTCCTCGCCAACCTTACGGAAACGGAGTTGTGCTCATTCTTGCGCCGACCGGATCCCGACTCTTCTTGCGGGAGCCGGGACACGGTACCGGGCGGCCGCGTCGCTGGTGCGTAAGCGGCACGTTAATTTAAAAAAAAAAAAATAATTATTGTTTAATATTTTTAATTTTCGGACAAAATTTTGCCGTTGACCTGAAATTCATGGATCGGGTGGTTAGGACAGGGCTCACGCAACAAGCTCTGATGAGCATTGGACCCTGGTTCATAAAGCTACCCCAACAAGAATTGGGGATACATTCTTTTATAGAAGAAACACAGAGACCTGTTCCTTCATGCGACTAAAGTGCTCTGACCATTTTTTGTATGAACATTGTTCAAGCTTGCAGGAAGTGTCATATTGTTAAGGGTGTAGCTTGATTGGTACACACACATATATATATATATATATATATATATATATATATATATATATATATATATATATATATATATATATATATATATATATATATATATATGTGTATATATATACAAAGACATATATATATATATGTATATATATATATATATATATATATATATATATATATATATATATATGTATATATATATATGCATATATATATATATATATATCTATATATATATATATATATATATAAAGGCTTTACACTTCCCCCTTTTGTCACAAAATATATTTATCCCCAGATGAATGTCAGCAATCACAAAAGGGCACCCAATAGTCACCCGATGACCACTGCTGAAGTGCTAGTCGCTGTCAACACAGCTTTTCCGCAAAGACAAACGCGTGCAGCAGTGACAAACGCGTGCAGCAGTGATCTTCACATATGATCAGAGGCGCAGCCAACGGGGGAGGAGAGGGGAGGACCCGATCCCTGCTCTCCTTAACAAAAAGTCATGCGAGATCAAGCAATACATGTGATTTTCACTACGCCAAACCAGAAAGTGTTCGCGGTTCGCGCACCAAAAGCTGTCTCAATAAAGTGAGACTGTTTTGCATCGCCACCAATGCCCTCCCCCCCCCCCGCCCCGAGAAAACCTTGGCTGCGTCCTGCATATGATGCACGGCCAGTGGATCCGGGAATTTTCCAGCTCTGACAAAGCCCAACAACAATCGGCTGGCAAACAATTGGGCGTGCCTGGCGATATCAGCGTGTTCCCCCATTTACTTTCCGAGGGGGACTTGCGAAATAATAACACCATGTGACAATCATATTCATCCATGCCGTCAACTGTCTAGCGGTTATAGGTGCCAACCGTGATTACGCCACCGCCATAGTGATCAGACCAGCAGCATGCTGTAGCGGGGATGACAACAAAGGATAGATGTTTCCGTGATGATATAAACATGCTGTGTCCGTGTTTAAAACAACAATGTGCTGGCAAAAGTACATAGATAAACAGGCTGCTGTATCGGCGATTACAACCGCGTGTGGGGCTGGTCATCAGACCCGCGTCCCGCTGTGTCAGTGCTCAGATCAGTGTCCTGCTGTGTCAGTGCTCAGATCAGTGTCCTGCTGTGTCAGTGCTCAGACCAGTGTCCTGCTGTGTCAGTGCTCAGACCAGTGTCCTGTTGTGTCAGTGCTCAGACCAGTGTCCCGCTGTGTCAGTGCTCAGACCAGTGTCCTGTTGTGTCAGTGCTCAGACCAGTGTCCTGTTGTGTCAGTGCTCAGACCAGTGTCCTGTTGTGTCAGTGCTCAGACCAGTATCCTGTTGTGTCAGTGCTCAGATCAGTGTCCTGTTGTGTCAGTGCTCAGACCAGTGTCCCGCTGTGTCAGTGCTCAGACCAGTGTCCTGTTGTGTCAGTGCTCAGACCAGTGTCCTGTTGTGTCAGTGCTCAGACCAGTGTCCTGTTGTGTCAGTGCTCAGACCAGTGTCCTGTTGTGTCAGTGCTCAGACCAGTGTCCTGTTGTGTCAGTGCTCAGACCAGCATCCTGCTGTATCAGTGCTCAGACCAGTGTCCTGTTGTGTCAGTGCTCAGATCAGCATCCCGCTGTGGCAGTGCTCAGACCAGCGTCCCGCTGTGTCAGTGCTCAGACCAGCGTCCTGCTGTGTCAGTGCTCAGACCAGCGTCCCGCTGTGTCAGTGCTCAGACCAGTGTCCTGTTGTGTCAGTGCTCAGACCAGCGTCCCGCTGTGTCAGTGCTCAGACCAGCGTCCCGCTGTATCAGTGCTCAGACCAGCATCCTGTTGTGTCAGTGCTCAGACCAGTGTCCTGCTGTGTCAGTGCTCAGACCAGCGTCCCGCTGTGTCAGTGCTCAGACCAGTGTCCTGCTGTGTCAGTGCTCAGACCAGTGTCCTGTTGTGTCAGTGCTCAGACCAGCGTCCCGCTGTGTCAGTGCTCAGACCAGTGTCCTGTTGTGTCAGTGCTCAGACCAGCGTCCCGCTGTGTCAGTGCTCAGACCAGCGTCCCGCTGTGTCAGTGCTCAGACCAGCGTCCCGCTGTGTCAGTGCTCAGACCAGCGTCCCGCTGTGTCAGTGCTCAGACCAGTGTCCTGCTGTGTCAGTGCTCAGACCAGCGTCCTGTTGTGTCAGTGCTCAGACCAGTGTCCTGCTGTGTCAGTGCTCAGACCAGCATCCTGATGTGTCAGTGCTCAGACCAGTGTCCTGTTGTGTCAGTGCTCAGACCAGTGTCCTGTTGTGTCAGTGCTCAGACCAGCATCCTGCTGTATCAGTGCTCAGACCAGTGTCCTGTTGTGTCAGTGCTCAGACCAGTGTCCTGTTGTGTCAGTGCTCAGACCAGCGTCCTGTTGTGTCAGTGCTCAGACCAGCATCCTGCTGTGTCAGTGCTCAGACCAGCGTCCTGCTGTGTCAGTGCTCAGACCAGCGTCCCGCTGTGTCAGTGCTCAGACCAGTGTCCTGTTGTGTCAGTGCTCAGATCAGCATCCCACTGTGGCAGTGCTCAGATCAGCATCCTGCTGTGTCCTGCTGTATCAGTGCTCAGACCAGCATCCTGCTGTGTCAATGCTCAGACCAGTGTCCTGCTGTGCTAATGACCAGACCAGTGTCCTGCTGTATCGGTGCTAAAACCAACGTCCTGCTGTGTCGGTTATCAGACCAACGTCCTTCTGTGTCGGTGATCAGACCAACGTTCTGCTGTGTCGGTGATCAGACCAGCACCCTGCTGTGTCGATGATCGAACCAACGCCCTGCTGTGTCAGTGAAGCTCTGGAGTCCGTACGTTCCCCTATCTGGGCAGGCAGTGGAGCCGGACAAGCACACTGAATCACGATCATCTGTAGTGACTTCCGGTGCAACCCTTCCTTTCGTGCCTACCCACATTCGCCTGGATGAATCCTAAAGGTATTCCCTCGCGCGAAGCCCATTATTTATGATCTATGAAGAGTTTGAGTCAGCATTTGAATGACTCATATGCACTTATGAATTTGTTTTTCACCAGGTATCTAATTGGTAGACATAAGCTCTTTTCACGACGGCCAATAAGCACCGGGATGCAATGTCGATGACTTCGTCTAGTATGAAGGGCATATCATTGAAATATATGTACTTTATCTGTATATATGGAATGTTCAAGAAGTTTTAACTATGAAGTAATAAATTCAATATTAAACTCAACCAACATATTCAAATTGTGGCACTGTTTGAAAAAAGCGCTCAATTCACAGGAACAACTAGCCAATCTGGCCGCATTTGGCACCATGGCCGGGAGGTAGGAGTTGCCGGATAGAACATAAATTTGCCGTTGAATTGCCAGCATATATACAATATTAGGGAGAAAGTGGTAGTATATATCCTGCGGATGAATATTTTTCCTTTTACATTTTGTTTTATGTGAATAAATATTTAAATACATAATTTCCAGATGCTACGATTCCCTCTTGACGCTCCCGAAAATATTAAATTCTCTCCACTTTACAAGCGGGTTGTTTACAGTTGTAATGGTGTCCGCTGTACCGCACCATACATGGCTCCGTTTTTAAATGTTGCTGTACTCCTACCTGAATAACCTCTACTGTGGAGGGAGGGCAATTGATCCTTGTCTTTGAATATCATACACGCAAGAAAGAACAAAGCATGAATTGTTTACAGCACCCAAAAGACCGCAAGACGTCCAAAATGTGCGCATCTGAGACAAACTTGTTTGTTGGCTCACCTGACATATTTCAGCCGTAAATGATGCAATCAGAGCACATATAATAACGTCATTTCTTGAAACGTGGATTATGATTCGTCCCAGCTATCATAAAGGGCCAATCACTTACTGCAGTTGAAGTTGGCTGGCGATATTGATCAAAGTGGTCGAGTGCTCGGAAAATTTGGCATCTGAAGACCGCTGAATTCGACAAACAGTTGTCATCGAGTTTACTTCCGAAGTCAAGCTCGCTTGGTCTGACTTCCAGATTTCCGACTAGATGACGTCCCAGGCGCGGATGTGGGTGTACATTTTCAGGGTTTGTGCATAAACAGGCTGTTACTAGTCCAAAAACTTGTCGTATTAGGTAACTGAACCTACTCTGTTTGTTTATTGATATCATAAATTGGTCCAATCTACAGACTAAAAGCTTTCAGACCAACGTAATTATTATGCCCTGACCCCGCCATTGGGATGTCATGACGATTACTTCCCGCTAGTGCACGCGTGAAACCGCCTATTGTAGCACACCACCTGCTACTTTAGTGGGAAGACGATGACGTGCATTGATCTCTCCTGTTTTGAAGAACCAGAGTTCGAGTGCTCGCATTTAGGCTGTGGTTGTTGCCGGATAACCGAACCGATAATATCGGCACGCAGCAACGTGGCAGTCATATCGGAGCATTGGGAGAAGGTCGCGGAAGATCCAAACCCCTCCCGATCACCGTGATATAGAAAACAATAGCCATGACCTGGGAACTTATGACGCTTTTCTAGAAAACCATGGGCGTCTTGAAAACCAATGGGTGTATATTTGCACTGGACGTCCGACTCTATTACAAAGACACTGCAACACTGATCGCTGTGATTTTCCCATCTACAGCAATGCAAAGTCATCGGCATGACACTTCCATGACTGTAGACCTCTAGGTTTCTTTACCTTCCCACATATGTAGGTCGACCTGTGGTGGTTGATTATCGGGAATATCCTGGGCATTACGACACAACCCCGGACAGGACAATGTCCATGACTTTGGTAATAGATAACAACCCAGGAAAGCAAATCCGAAAAACGAAAGTGAACATTCTTTTCCGTAGACAAACTGAAAAGAAATCGCTTCGTATTCTTGCTAATGAGTACAGGCGATTTTTTCAGGGTAAGGTGGGTGCGGTGAAATTGACGAGCATTGTGTGTAGAAAACGCAACAGCAGCTTTTGGCTGTTGGCGAGCATTTGCTTTCGGAGCTTGGACTTCCCTTGTCTTTCTGGAAAGTACCCAGCCTATAGCCTGGAGAGATGTCCAGCTTTGATTCAGAAACATACAATCAATGCAACAATTCCTCAGGCAAATCAGGCTGCCAAAACACATCACTAGACTATGTGAATCAAAACAAATATGTCAGTAGATGTTGTAAACTAACTTTTGCTCATGGATGTCAGTGCAATAACTCCAAGACTAATGTTCGAGATGATAATTATTGGTGGGGCCGGTGGAGGTGGGGGAAGGGGAAGGGAGGAGCTCTGGCCAGGCACAAGTGTGTGCCATGTATTCCAAGAGCAGAGCCGTGGGACTCGGGAGAATCCCATGTGGTGTTCATCCGACGCCTGATGGACGTGTCCATCAGGCTTTGGCACCGACGCGACGGCGGGTCTGATTATGTGCACCACGACAGGTCGACGTCACCCAGCGCGATAAACACTGCACACCGTGATGCTATTCACGACGAGCTTCTATGCTGGGGCCAGGATAGGTCAATCAATGCTCGTCGGCCGCGACATCCGTGTTGAACCTTAATGATCCAATGCGTCATATGCACATTTGGCGTCGTGGTATTAAACGGCAGTTTAATGGCGCCTGAGTCCGGACTGGGCATCAGCGCCTCAACCCTCACAGTGCGGCAGCATAGTCCACCCCTGACAGTGTGTGTGTGGCAGATAGAGGAGGAGGCACTTTGACACCCAGCGCTTACTTTTGTTTTACATAAGGTAGAGAGATGTGGCGAGCGGCATGCCATGGCTCGATCCTTGAACTTTCAGTTGCTGGGAACATCTTTTCTATATTTCACTTGGTTGACCTTGTAGATCGGGTCAAACCGGCCAATATCGGGATGCAGTCGGTCACCCATCTTCGCCGCAGTTTTCGACAATGGTCTTCAACCGCGTCGTTTTTCCGGTTGGATCCTCACACCCCGCGTCGGGGGCATCTTATACCCCACATAGTTCCCGGTTAGATCCTCACACCCCGTCTCGGGGGGGGGCATTTTATACCCCACCTAGTTTCCAAACTAAGCGTTGCACAAAAACGAAGGTGTTGTCATCGGGAAGCGCTCGACGAGTGAAGCCCGAAATCAACCCAAACATTTTCTACCTCCCAAAAGTGACGTCACTAGGGTGTCTATGTGATCACGACTGATATCATGTTTTTGGCTATGGAGAGTTCATTTTGGTGGAATTTTAAAAACAAGAATTATTTGGAATCCGAAAATGAAGTCGAAATCGACCATAGCCCCTAAATGTTTCCCCATCCAAAAATCAACATGTTTTTGAAAATTGTAAAAATGTTGCGTTTTCAATATTCTTGAATTTATCTTTTTCTAATGAGTTGGGCAGACCGAGGAACGTTATTTTAAGTCAGCTTGCGCTCACAAAAAGTGCTTTCTTTAGCCAGAAACGTCGATTTTAGCCAATATGGGTAAATATGTAAAGCTAATAAGTCAACAAATACAAGAAAAAGTCCTTGGTTGCGTTTTGTTGCATCAGCATAAGCAAACGCTTAAAGTTTCACTCCGATATCTTTATTCGCTAAAGCGTGACGACTGGTTGTACATTTTTTGAGGCGACCTCACTTGACCTTGACTAACTCGTTGACCGTAGATGACCTAAACCCAAAATGTTCACACCATACGCCAACTTGATGTGGGAACAGGCATGCCAAATTTCGGCGCGCTGCCGAGCGCCGTTCTCACCATCCACGGAAAACCTTAGGGGCGGGGTGAAAATGACCTCCCCGAGACCAAAGCCAGGGTTAAAACAAATCCGATGTCGTGCTTCAATACTGATGATGCGCAAACTGAAAGCTTAGTTTAGCACATGTGACACGCACAAAGATCAAAGTCACCGATCCCATCACGGGTAAATACCTGGAAACATGTGATGAACTGCTGAAGATGACAACGTTCGAGACAGGTGGCCCTGAGGAAAAGATAATGAGTGGCACGAATGCAACACCAAAGGTTTTCTACCCTTATTGAAAGTTATGATAAAACTAAAACAAGTTATTTGGGCCGCGGGTTACCAAGCAACTCTTAACATATTTTTAATCATGTGAATTTGAGTATCTCAGTGACATGATAATTGAAATCGGCGTACATTGTTACTCTGGTTTAGCATTTGTTTTCGTAATAGTCCATATTTTGGTCTCCAGAGTTCTTGCTATCAGAATCATCTCTCAGTGGCCTGACCAAATGTCTATGTGAGACTTTGAATGCGCCTAGAGGATGTAAGTTGCCGACAAAATATATTCTGGTTGTGCAAAAATTACTTATTAGTTGCAGAACCATACACCGAAACACATTTTGTTAACGTGAAACTTTCATTTGACCTCGTGTTCGGACATGAGAGTCACATTTTGAATGTTGCATTTTACTCTCATCATTTGTCTATGCACCCTTATTTCATCCTATTCATTTCTATCTCATTTCATTTGCATCATTTGCATCTTGTACTATTTGCTCATGAGAAATGCTTCAGTGCATATCTAAAAACCGCACTGAGACGAGCTCGTGACCTGGCTTTAATCAGCTCGAACTGCGGTAGGGTGAGAGATTGGAACTAACTTTTTTACTCAATGTTTGACGGCATGCCAAGCTTGAAAACGACATCTGAACGGTTTGGGAGGCAGCTCAATTTTTTTTTTTGGGGGGGGGGGGAGCGTAAAAATTCACCCTTACGGACTTGGACATATTACGCTGGCTGCAATAGCCAAGGCATCCCATAAGTGCTGATATAACCAACATTCCAATGCATTTTTTTGGGATTCTGCAGCTGCAGCGAATTGTCATATCTTACCAGTGGATCACCATATGCTACCAGTGCAAGTCGCCATTAGGAGCGCTGGACAAGCGAGGGCAAGTATTGACAGCGTAATCTAGTCGAAAGTGACCCTACCAATACATCCACATGAGCATAGCCCTCCGTACTTTGGTAGTTATGTATGTTCGAACTTGCAGGAGAAGCAAAATTACTTTCAGATGCAACGTATTCACATGTATTGCGCCCTCTAAAAGTGCTGACCAAACACGTTCACGCTACTTGGGTTCGAATACATAGCCCTCAGACTTCGAATTACATCCGTGACTTCGGGCCGACGGTAACCGGACAAATGTACGTAAAGCAAATATACGTATGGCAGATGTCCGTACGCAAATGTACGTAAGCAAATGTACGTAAGCGCAGATGTACGTATGGCAATTGTACGCAAGCGCAGATGTACGTATGGCTAATGTACGTAAGCGCAAATGTACGTATGGCAAATGTACGTATGCGCAAACGTACTTAAGCGCAAATGTACGTAAGCGCAAATGTACGTAAGCGTACAAGTACGGATGCACAAATGTACGTGAGCGCAAATGTACGTATGCGCAAAAATACGTAAGCGCAAAAGTACGTAAGCGCAAATGTACGTATGCGCAAAAGTACGTATGCGCAAATGTACGTAAGCGCAAATGTACGTATGCGCAAAAGTACGTAACCGCAACAGTACGTAAGCGCAAATATACATAAGCGCAAATGTACGAATGCGTAAATGTACATAAGCGCAAATGTACGTAAACGCTAATGTACGTATGCGCAAATGTACGTAAGCGCAAATGTACGTAAGCGCAAATATACGTATGGGCAATGCACGTAATTGCAAATGTGCGTAAGGACAAAAGTATGTAAGCTCAGATATACGAAAGCGCAAAATTACGTATGGCGAATGTACTGATGGCAGATATACGCAAGAGCAAATGTGCGTATGGCAAAGGTACGTAAGCGAATGTATGTAAGCGCAAACGTACGTATGGCATATGTACCTAACCAAATGTACGTAAGCGCAAAGGTACACATGCGTAAATGTGCGTACATTTGCGCATACGTACAATTGCACATACGTACATTTGCGCATACGTGCATTCGCGCTTTCGTACTTTCGCGCTTGCGTATTTGTGCGCAAACGTACATTTGCGCTTACGTACATTTGCGCATACGTATTTTTGCGCATACGTACATTTTCACTTACGTACTTTTGCGCTTACGTACTTTTGCGCATACGTACATTTGCGCTTACGTACATTTGCGCATACGTACTTTTGTGCTTACGTACATTTGCGCTTACGTATATTTGCGCTTATGTACATTTGCGAATACGTACATTTGCCATACGTACATTTGCGCTTACGTGCATTAACCATTCGTACATCTGCGCTTACGTGCAATTGCCATACGTACATCTGCACTTACGTACATTTGCTTACGTACATTTGCTTACGTACATACGTTCAACTGCGGACCGAAAGCCGTGATGATCTGCACGGGTGCAGGATACGGCCAGCCTTACTCTGGACACAGATTGTGAATGCTTCGGTGAAATGTCGCGGCGGAAATGGTTCGAAATAAAAAAAGTCATGCCTGATTTTGAGCGAAAACCTGGACTTTAAGCACATTGACTAGACGTTATTATTAATGCTTCACGTTTGAGTGTTTCACGTTTCACGTTTCAGAGCCAGATCGGGTCGCTGAAATGAAACTTCTTGCATGTACGAATGTAAAGAAAGCCGATCGGGTCTCACCCTCGCACGTGATTACGTCCTCGTGATGACATAGTAAGTATCCTCACGACTTTGTATGACTTTGTGGCGTCCTATCCGTGTATAACAGCATAAATGATCACCATAATTAACCACCATCACAATCACTCATATTGAGACAGTAGCCCAAGTTTTTCCTTTAATTTCCATTTTGTGGGCAAAAGTAAGAAATACTGGAACAAAACTGCCCTGAAGTCATGGGAAATGGGCCAAAAGCAGACCTAAGCTGACAACAATTGACATTAGTATACATTCATCTCCGACAGTAATGACCGAACTCCGCAGATTATGGCGTATGTCCGGAAAGACTTCTCTTGGAATGGCTTGGATGTCTCTCGACCAGAAACCAACTGCTGTTTCCTTGTGGCTCGGAACGATCGACTGCTCTCCATGATGCTTGTTGAACCAATACTGTCAGTTTAAATACAGTGTTGAAGCATGCTCCTTCCCTTCGCCGCCGGCATATGCAGATAAATGTCACCATCGATTTGCAAATTCCACGTCAATATGAGAAAAGCGGATTGGTTGTAGGCGTACCAACCGCAAAATGTCTTCCATGATCAATTCGTTGCATGCGGTCTAAATGGGTAAGGCGATATCGTCAAGCAGCGTAAGCTATGCTTGGTTCTGCACCGTCTATCTGGGGCGGTTCGCCAGTGTTCCAACCGAAAGCGGACGGGTGATAAGCTACCCCCTCGCCGAGTGGCTTGCTACCCTTCACCGGGTGGTTTGCTACTCCCTCGCTGAGCGGCTTGCAATGTGCACCCTCGCGGAGTGGTTTGTTACTCCCTCGCCGGGTGGTTTGCTACCACCTCGCCATTTCGCATCTAATTTAAATAGAACCGCAAAATCAAACCAATAATCTAACAACAAACTACTTGGTTGCTTGTCATAAGCTGAGTCCAATGACGAGACTGGATACCAATAATTTTGGTCAGGCTGTATGACCTGCCAGGGCAGGACAGTAAAAAAAAAATCCCGGGAAGTCAGGCAGCGACATCTCGAACCGAACCACTTACCGAATGCACTTGAAATGAATGCACGTGCTAAACACGAGAGTGTCGCTCAGATTGGCACGTTTCTGCCGACATCTCATTTGACGTATTAACGTGCATGGTTAACGGGCCAGATGAGGTCCAACGAGCCGGCACTTCGCACCACGTGCACTGCGTGACGAGCTGTTAAAGCTGCCAATGGACTACCGTCGCTAGGCTCCAATTCACTCTGTAAACATGCCGCAGACTGAATTTTGGGCAAGGAAGGTTATCCGAGATCAATTAAGGTCTGTGATATCATGCAACCTTGCCATCAATTAAGGTCTATGATAACCATGCAACATTAAAAGCATGAAATGCCACTCATCTGGACACATTAACGACGCCAAAACAAGCAGACTGCTTTCGCTCAAAACGCACCCGACGTGCCTCCAGAAATAACGCGACAGCCATACATGCTCTGACTTGGCCACGGGTTTGCAAGCCCGGAGAGGACGTATTGCCATTCGAACACATAACAAAGCAACTTTCTCTATCCCAGAGAGTTGTTTTAACATCCGAACACATTGCATTAGTGATATGGCGGTGTGGATGTGTGAGGAATTATCGCACATTACCACCACGGCGACTCCCTGCGATAAACAAGGCCGCCTTTACCGTGTGCGAATTGCCGCGCTGCGGCACCCAGCCGGACGCTAATTGGGACTGTTAGGCGTGTTATCGTTGGCACCGCGCGGCGCAGCCAGGCCGCGCGCCGCTTTTTGGTGGTCGAGATAGGAAGGCTTGGGCATTCACCCCTGGGATGGCAACAGTGAATTTGTTGAGCCGAATGTCGTCGCACGGCCCCTGGCACCAGACGACCCAGTGCCGATGACCTGAGGGAGTGATCGCACGGTGCCGCGGTGGCCGCGCCGGGGTCAGACCGCGTCGGGCGCAGTACCAGCCCACTTGGCATTGTTTGCATTGTCCGATCAATTTCGTCAAATACCGTTCAGAATCCCACTGATGAATAACTGAAATGTAGCAACTTTATCGTGTCCGATACATGATCGCACGCTACACACGCGATAAAGCCGGGGGCAGGTCATCATTGACCGCACATAACGGCCTTCAGGACTTGCGGTGAGGATTTGTCGGTGTTGGCAAGTGCGCGAAGCTATTTCAATAGAACGCTGACTGTTGGCACATATTATTAACAAATATTCCGGACGGAAAGTAATGTTGCCAATATATCACTTCAGCTTACAATGTCCCACTAGACATTTCCCATGACTGGACCCGACATGAGCGGCATTAAGACAAAGCTTGTCGATTTCATATTTTGATAAGGAATGTAAATCTGGTTATTCTTTTTGGTTGATTATGGATTTAGAAGCATCGAGAAAAAAAACGGGATGCCAGCTTAAGTATTGGAAACTTTAGCGGTGACAGGGCAGGTAGATGGGCTATTTCAATCGTTGCTACACAATATACAAAATATAGTATTTTGATATTGGGGGCATATATTTGCGGCCTTCTGCATAATTCGGGTATTTGTTTCTTTATTTGTTTATTTGTTTATTGTCCATAATCTACCACAACGCATTCAACCCTTTACAGAAGTCGTGAGGTAAAACTATTGAACAGAACGTGTGGACAGTTTTCAGTTCAAACAGGTCAAAGGCTGTTAAGACTGCATCGATGCCCGATGACCACACGACTGAGATGTGAGCGTGTGACACAGCACATGCCTATCTAACCACTTGCGTCTTAGATGCATTCAGCGAGTTTACGAATATGTCTGCACTGATGTCCTCGCTAAAAACGTGTAGTCTCTCATATGTGCTGACTAAGCCACGCCTAATAGTCTTCACACGTGCGTACAGTACATCAAATAAAACAGGTTGTCTGTTTCTCCTGACTGGGACACATAATCCGCAGTTCTGCAATACAACGATGAATCCGTCCTACTGCATCAAACGTTTCGTCAGAACATGATGTCGGCCTGTACGCGGCGAGTGGACACAGACGTCATGCTATAAAAGCGAAGAGGGTCCTGATATTGCAGACATTCCGGCCGAGGTGCGTCACTATAGGGTTCAGCCAGCCACCTTAAAAACTTATGCTCTAGTCATAAAGTCATAAAGTCATAAAGTGTTAAGGCTTAATAAGAGCCACAGGGGCCATCTGGGTTAAGTCTATCTAGAAAAGATACTAGAAAAGTACATGCTCACACCCCAATCAATCCATTATCTCAAGTTTCTAGGGAGCTATATATCCCAGCCCATCTAGCACCATTCACCTGATATTGCATAACACACTCCTCAACAATTACAAACTCCTCCAATCATGCCCATTGTGCTACAATAGCCAATCTCATCAGTATCACATCCTGAAGGAAGGTGCTGAATCAACTGCTAGGTACACCCTATATAAAGTCATAAAGTGTTTAGACTTAATATGAGACCCAAGGGCCCATCCAGTTAAGTCTGCAAATGGAAGATACCATAAGCGCGGTAAAAAGACCCACCCCCAACCATCACCACATCCTAAAGAAATCATCCACCAACATCCCACACACCTATCAATGCTTATCTACCCTAGCTCAGGGCTCAAAATAAGCGCCGTCCTAGCGATAGCGTCGGCGACCAGATGCTGGCTTACCAGGCTTCAGTGGCGACCGAAACCAGAATTTTGTTTTGATATGTCCGTCAAGATTTTAGCCATGAAGGACATAATTCGTCGATATATCAGTAATTTGTATTTAGCAGCACTGATCTTTTTCCAGATGAAAGGTATACTAGGACCGTACCGCGAATTCCACCAAATATCCCGTACCTCTTGCTTACCACGTTTATACTAGAACCTCCCGTCGGCACAGGACGGCGCTTTCCAGACGACCACAATGCTAAACCAATGGCATACCGTGGTCGCCAAAAGCGCCGTCGGGACGGAGACCAAATGGTTGTCGTGGTCGTCGCCTAGAAATATAGTTATAAATATGGAATTTGAAATCCAACTCTTGGTGACTTGTTCAGTCGTTCGTTCGAAAATTGGTGTATGGGTAATTGTGCCCAACCGTGGTGGTGGATTAATGTCGTGTTTTTGTGAATTGATTGCTGAACTGCCTGAATTAATATTGCCATTTACGAGGTAGGTGCGTAGTTAGATATCCAGGCGTGGACTATTTGCAAAAGATGAAAACCAGCAAAAGGTTAAAATGACAGGGGAAGGATGCAAGCCGGAAAAATAATAATAAGGGGAAGCGTTTTGTGGCCACAAAGGATGTTCGTGTTCAGGAGCCGAGCAGAACATCCACAAGCACACCAAGAACAAACATGAGGAGCATGAGTGAAACTAGAAGAGCACAATTTGGCAGAATTACGGCTGTAGTGAATTCGCTGCAGTATACATTTCATGACCCCAGGTCAATGGCTTCAGGGTCAAATGAGGTCACAATCAGCCTCCACTCCACCCAGCCTGCACCGCCCGTACGTACAGAAAGTATGCACGTTCCACTGCAGAACGGTAGATAGACCGTTCATACGTACGCTCGCTACTACGCTGGTACAGACCGTGCGTGCTGTCGTTACGGTCGATAGTACGGAAAAAGTGCGATCGTTACGGTCAGCGTTAAGACAATGGGACCATTCATTCCCATTCAAAATACCACACGTTTTGTTTGCTCTTTATTTGTGCGGAAGAACTTCGGTTTCTCTTGTCCCGAAGAAAAAACGTTTAGCTCTGCTATATTCTATTAAGAAAGAAAATGCCTAGGCTAGAATGCTAGGCCTGCAATGACACATCAGGTCTAAGGCATTAAAAATTCCCCAAGTTATCTAGGTTACATTAGGCATTATTTGGCATTGTACATTATTCTACATTATGCTGCCCCACTCAAATACCAATATTTTGGTATTCTATTGCATACCAACTGGGAAGTGCCTATGCACTTGTGCTGGTAATAAGTGGCTAGGTAGGTCACATCCCACAGCATCTTAATCATATCAAGGAACATGTTTTTACAATATTTATGTCTTGAAATGCCATATGACATATTGTGTAGATTCCTCCCAACATTTACACTCTGGACAATGCTACACATGGCCATATCCTTTTACCTAGGAATGTACCTACCTAGGTACCTATCCACCTACATACATACCTAGGTACCTACCTCAATATTTTGGTATTATATTGCATACCAACTGGAAAGTGCCTATGCACTTGTGCTGGTAATAAGTGGCTAGGTAGGCCACATCCCACAGCATCTTAATGATATCAAGGAACATGTTTTTACAATATTTATGTCTTGAAATGCCATATACTATATGTAGATTCCTCCCAACATTTACACTCTGGACAATGCTACACATGGCCATATCCTTTTACCTAGGAATGTACCTACCTTGGTACCTATCCACCTACATACATACCTAGGTGCCTACCTACACAGGAGCTTGTGTTAATCATGTTCAAAAACATGATCTCGCAATTTTGTGTATTATTGCACTTCAAGGTATCCAGGAGACAAATTGTACACACATTTTACCCCACAAAGCAAAAATGGAGTTAGGTTATGTTAGGCTAGGCTTTTCCTTCAGTTGGAAAAACTTCCCATTTTTTGTAGATTTTGTTCACAAAAAGTGCTCTTTTCTTCAAAACAGGTTTAATGTAATCTGTTAACCTAGTTAACTAGGCTCTGCAATGAAAGGTTTTTAAGTTGAAAATTCTTCAGAAGTAAATGGGAAATTTTCCATTTCTTTAGGAATTTATTTTCCTGCATGCAAGTTTAGGTTACGCTGTGCTACATTTTTGCTTACTCTTGAACATTATTTTTATGCTATGTTATCAAACTCCAGCCTGGTTTTTGGTGTTATTTTGCCTGCCAACTGAAAAAATATGCATTTGCAGAGGAAATGAGTGGTCACACAATGCTATCCACCTACATAAACATTGCATTGGAAAAATAAATTGCCGGAATTAATAATTTACCAAAAAGTGCAATTTAATACAATTTGGTTTCTTGAAATGCCAACATTACTCAACTCAAAGTCCCATTTCAGGTGTTCTTTTGCCTGTCAATTGAAAAAGTAATCATTTTCAGAGAAAATGAGTGGCCACATCATGTTAACCATGTTAATAAACCATTGGAAAAGTAAATCCAACAATTAACAAATACCTGAAGTCAAAAATTTACCAGATTTTGTGGCAAGAACTTCAACTGATACTTTTTAGTTAATTAAATTAAAAACCGTAAACTAGGATATCCCATCCTAACACCTGCTTTACAGATGAAAACGTCTGATTACTGATTAGCACGTCTTGCATGCAGTCCAACCTGAAAATTACTGAAGTTCTGAAGATGACAAGTGGAAAAGGTTTAGGTAAAGATATATGTAAGAAAATTTAAATATAGAACTGGTGCTCATAATTGGTCTTAATGCTTTGCTTTTCTGTGCCATCCAGCTTAACATATCAAAATTTGATGAGCCATTTACAATGCTTTGTTAAAGAATAAGCTGCAATGCTAATATGCATGAATATTACAGCACAATGATGGTACTTTTCTTTGGATGGGTTTCATCCATATATCTAGAATAGGATATATCTAGGACAGATGGTCTTTTTCTACTCTGGCGAGGATATCTGTCTTTGGCATCCCAATTTAGTGCAAAATGAATGAATGCATGCATGTTATTATGTCAGATTTGTAACTATAATAATTGTGCCAGAATTTGTGGGCACTGTAGAAACATTATGGAACATGTACAGATGTGTTGAGTTATGCTTGAAAAAATGATGCTTGGTTCAAGCATCCTTTTTGCCAAATATCCCTGGATATGCACCATTATATTTTTTTTTTCTCTGGAACTATGCTAGATATGTCCAGAATAATATGCATTTTTCAACTTGGTTCAACATATGGTAAAAACTGAGAACGAGTAAAATTTGGATAATACATTTCCCTTCAATAGAGCTGTCATCAGCTGTAACATATTTGCATATATGCAGTATGTTTGGTGCTGTATGCCAAAATTCAGGTGGAATTCTTTAGTTTCAAAGAAAGGAATGTTGAACATGGCTCACTTTGTTTTTTACTGTTGCATTTCGAGAGCACAATGCTTGGCATTCCATTCCAAAGTTACAATTTTGTCTTTTTGAACCATAAACTCCTTTTTGTATTTGGCCAGTCAGCTTGGGCATGTATAAAACAGGAGGAAGTTTGCAGTCATTTTCAAACATCTCCAATCTTGTGGCCAAAAAGACAATGCTTTTTCATGGAGGATAGTGTTCTGGATGACAAACATCCAGCACAGGAACATTTGTCAAATTCTGGTTGGACAGATTGCATGTCAGCAGTCACCACAGTTGGATTTGTATTTTGTAATCCTGGATGTGGAGAGGAAAATGTATGGGTAATTGAATATGGAGAGGATATTGTTATTGGAGTTTAGGGGCACATCGACTGCAGATGTCATGCAGCGAGAGGATATTATTATTCCAGTCAATGACATCGGAATATCGCTCTACACTTTCCAGTCAATCTTGAACACATCACAGAGCAGTTCATAGTCTAACAGCACCAGCGAACCTCCAAGGGATAAAAGGAGGAAGATTTCCTCAAGAGGATAATGTTCTGGATGCCGCAAATACAGGAATATCCTATTTTTCCAACCATAGCTGTCACTAATCTGGTGGTATAACTATACACCCCTTTTCTGATCACTATTGATTGCATATCCTTCCATGTTCGACTGAGTGGGACAATAACATGGTGCAAGACTTGGATCGTTGGCGCAATATCTTGATATCTTATGGCCGACCAAATGTTTCACTTCAACTTCGCATTATTAGCGTTGATCTCAGTTACCCCACCGTCGCCTATTAATAAAAGTCCCCGCATGCATTGCGTTTTGTGCGTACCCTTTTCTCTTTTATCAAGCTAAGGGGATGTCGGCCTTCACCTTGATACTGACTCCGCACTGCAAGAACCGAACTATGAGCATGGATTTGCTAGGCTGCTCCAAAGTACAACAATATCAAGAAGTGATTCTACAAGATTGACATCCGCATAGTCAGTGACCTGCGCGCCATCCGGAAGTCGCCGACCTAGAGCGTCGTCGGCACTGCACTGGCAGCTGCGTCTCGCCTGCACATTAGCGTGTTGACTCCCAACACCGTGCCACCAGAGTCCGTCCGCGCCGCTTACCACGTCCTGAAGAAACTGATGCGCTCGCAGTGCAAGTGTCGGCACTGGTGGTGCATCTGTGGCTTATCTCGCCGAGGGCGTGGTTGAAAGTGTGGCAAGCACAGATATAGCCATGTTTGGCATAAACCACGTGCTGACCACCAAAACGTCTCACATCAGTTGATTGTTCGGCGGAACGCCCCTGCCGTGGGCCCGTGACGTGGCACACACAGACTATCACATACAGAGTGCTGCAAAGAAACCCTCGCTTGAACAATTTTATCCTCACAAGCATTGGGGGGGCAGCGATGGAAGGAACTGTGATCTCCCACCACAAGTCGTCCAGGGATCTTTAATGCTTAGCATAGTTTTCGTCTTTCCAGATATGGTGAAGTAGAAATGACTACTTGTGATGCTTGTGATGACTATTGGAGGCGGCCACTGTCGTACCTGTGAGGCGGCCGCTGTCACGGCCGTGAGGCGGCCGCTGTCACGGCTGTGAGGCTACCTCTGCTGTGGCTGTGAGGTGGCCTCTGCTGGTGCTGTGAGGCGGCCGCTGTCACGGCTGTGAGGTGGCCTCTGCTATGGCTGTGAGGCGGCCGCTGTCACGGCTGTGAGGCGGCCGCTGGCACGGCTGTGAGGCGGCCGTTGTCAGGACTGTGAGGCGGCCGCTGTCATAAAGTCATAAGTCATAAAGTATTAAGGCTTATGCCACAGGGGCCCATCTGGGTTAAGCCTATCTAGAAAAGGCACTAGAATGACATACTCCCACCCCAATGTCTCCCCCCTCTCCCATTTTCAACTAAATTTTTTCCCCCCCCCCTTACCCCCCCCCTTTTTTCCCCCCTAAAACCCTCAATATTAACAAGCCCCTCCCATCACACCCATCATGGCTGCATAGACAACCTCATCAGCATCACACCCCGAAGGAAGGTGCCGCACCCTGCCCAAAATTCATAAAGCGTTCAGACTTAATAAGAGACACTGAATTAACTAAAAAATTAAAATCCCCCCCCTTCATACTTTTTTTGCTACCATAGAAAATCTCATCAGTATCACATCCCGAAGGAAGGTGCTGGATCCACTGTGACGGACACCTATGTAAAGTTATAAAGCATTTAGACTTAATAAGAGACTCACTTGCTATTTCATAACACAGTCAACAATTTCAAACTCCTACCAACTCCCACTCCTCCCTGTCGATACGGCCATCCCTGAAAAAAAAACCCTTTTTTTTTAATTTTTTTTTCCGTTTTTAAAGATGTTCCGTGTTGCTACTGACAATGGTTCCGGCAGCTGGTTCTTTTTTTTTTTTTTTTTTTTTATTTTTCTTTTTTTTTTTTTTTTTTTTTTTTTTTTTTTTTTTTTTTCTTTTTTTTTTTTTTTTTTTTTTTTTTTTTTTTTTTCTTTTATTTCCCTATTTTTAAAATTCCTAAATTTTATTTTTTTTTTTTTTTTTTCTTTTTTTTATATCTTTTTAATTTTTTTTTTTTTTTTTTTTTTTTTTTTTTCCTTTTCTTTTTTTTCTTTTTTTTTTTTTTTTTTTTTTTTTTTTTTTTCCTTCTTTTTTTCTTAAAACTAAATTCTTTTCCATTAAGGGACCATGTTTGAATTGTTCCATATGTGGGGTTAAATTTTCCTTTTTTTTCTTCTTTTTTTTTTTTTTTTTTTTTTTTTTTTTTTTTTTTTTTTTTCTTTTTCTTTTCCTTTTTTTTTTCTTTTTTTTTTTGTTCTTTTGTTTTCCTTTTTTTTTATAATTAATAATTCCTTCTTCTCCTTCCCCTGTCGAAGTAGTTTGGCCCCCCCACCTTTAGGGCTTTTTATTTTTTCCTCCTTCCTCCCTCATTTTTTTTTTTTTATAATTAAATTTATTTTTTTTTTTTTTTTCTTCTCCCTCTCTCCTCTTTTTTTTGTCTTTCTAAAGAACCCTTCTCTTTTTTCCTTGTTTTTTCCAAAAAAAACCCCCTGGGGGGGGGGGGGGGCCGCCCCCCCCCCGGGGGGGGGGGCCCCGGGGGGGGGGGGGGGTACCCCCCGCCCCCCTTAGAGGGCCCCCGCCGCGGCGGAGGCGGCCACTGCAGCGGATAAAACTGATAGGCAATGGTGTAAATCTTGATATCAGTTGCGCCTTATCTTATATTGTCTACAAAAATCATTCTTCCTGAAGGACGCTATTTAGAAATGCACCACCGACATTCATTTGGACCAGGATACCATTCATATCAGCGTGTTTTCACGTTTATTCCACAAAATGTACCCAGCCGAGAAATGTGCTTAAGAAGATCTTAAACAAAGGGGCTTATGCCTCCTAGTTGGTTCAGTTACTACGACAGGTACGTATAGAAATACTGTACCTGTCAGCAAGGAATAAATGTTCGTTGTTTTGTGTGCAACATGATGTAGATAACAGTTAATCGGAATTCTAAGTATTCATATGGGACTCGACATTTCATCTCTTATATACACGATGGAAGATTGCGAGCAATTGATGTCAGTTTGCCAAGTATCGCTTGGGATTTTTCATCTTTATGTGCCAAACTCCAGATTGTGTCATCCTTAGCTATCTTCGAGCAAATTTTGTTCATCCCCCACTGTCTCCGAGCGACTTTGCTCATCTGCACAATCAATGACAAATGGTTTACAGACAGTCTCTCAGTCTCTTCCTTGCATGCGACGGTGACTGATTTAGAAGTTCCTATCGGCAGGACACTCCTTTTGGCGCGCCACAATTTATTCAGGGTGCGAAGCGACACCTATTGCTGAGGAAAAAATCGATGAAAAGCTGGAAGGCAGACAAATTTTCAAAAAGGAGCAAACGAAAAAAGCACGTTTTGGAAACTTGATGTTATCCAATCCCGATGGAGGGCCGCCACTTCCTCCCCCTCCCCATTGGACCCGTTCTTGATCGGCGACCAATTTCCCAGAATTGAATTTCGTCGGCGACCACCGAAAGGTTCTTTTTTTGAGCCCTGCCCTAGCTATCCAGCCATATTCCCTTGATCCCTCTTAACCCATGTGGATTGAATACCTTACCAATAAGTTTCAAACTACATCCATGCCCGCTTAAAGGGGTCTGTGCCATGCACACTTACTTAGCATAAATATCACCCCATCCATCACAAATTAGAACTCAAAAACAAGATTTTCCTGTATAAAAAGTTTGCCCACCCTACTTTTAAACACATTCAATGAGGAACTCTCCACAACATCAGCAGGCAGCCTATTCCACTGATAAACAACCCTTTGACTGAAGACCTGTTGTCGCTTAACTGTCCTACACCTCAACTTGTCTAACCTGAATTGATGGCCCCTATGTGATACTCTAAACTGAAGAACGTCATTCAAATTGACCTGATCTAGTCCAACACCGGAAGTTACGTCAGCCAAATACCAGACCGCCCGGTTGACTACCACTCGCCGCCGTCGACCAGTCAAGCATGAGCGAATCAGAGAGAGCATTTTGTCTGAAACATGATATGTATTTTCGAGCTTGTATAGCAACAGTTTATGGTTGACACTTTGGAAAACCGTAGAGTAGTCCCTGTATATTGCATCTGCCTGGCAACCGGCAGCGATCGAACCCCCAGGCGTACCTAAAGAAAACTGCCAGATTTGAAACACATAACCTCTTTGGAATACAATTGTGCTGAGTGTCAGTACTGGTAAATTGTGCGCACTTAAAACATTGTAAATGTTTTTTCTTTCATTCTAAAACCTTGCCACACTGGCAGATAAGTGAAACGGCTCAGTAATTTTCCGGAATTTTCTGGTTGCCTTTGTCATATATTGGTGTGACGTTTGCCATTTTCCACTGGTTCGGAAATTTCCTCTGCCCACCAGAAAGGCTACACATTGTGTGCAGCGGAACGCATAATTGGTCAGCACAGTTCCGAAGGGTTCAGGAGCTGATATTATCTGGTCCACATGCTTTGTACGGGTCAAGTCCAATGCTAGTCGTGTGAATTTGTTCTAGTGAGGGCCAAAAGTCTGTGAGATAGGACAATCCGTAGTCTTGTAGTAATGGGTACTGGGCTGCATTCCGTGCTGTGAACTTGGCTGAAAGGCTCTGTTCAGCAGGTTGGCGCGTCCAACGCCATCGCTGATAAGTGCGTTTCCGTCAAGCATCGGTGGAACGGAACCACTCTCCTTAAAACATTTTAAAATGACCAGTATCGCTTTGGATTCGTTACAAAATCCCACACTAGTAACCTCAGATTACTGTATTAGCTGCGTCCCATCAGACGTTTAAAGAAGTCGCGCTTGTCTTTAAAATCGCGACGGACGAATGACAATGTCACTCGGGTGCCTTTTCACCAGACGATGTGCACGTTCTACTGCCGCCGTCTTCCTGGATCTAAAACACGCCTACGACGCCATCAATATAACGACATTATTACAACACTTGCATAACATAGACGTACAGGGACGATTAACACACTACCTCCACTTCTACTTGCTGAATCGTTCATATAAAGTAAAAATTGGGCCCCACAACTCAGATACTCAATTCCCCACTACTGGTTTAATGCAAGGTTCAGTTCTCAGTCCCTGCTTTTTATTATCGGCTTAAACTCGATCATCACAGACAACGTCTCGGTCAAAACTGCACTTTACGCTGACGACATTGTACCATGGACTTGAAACACAACACCAGCTTACGCACTATCAACAATACAACGCGCATTTACAGAACAAACTCAACAAACTCTCATTACTAAACTTACACATCGCACCACACAAATCCAAGTGCATTTTTTCGGGTATGTACAAACGACCCACAGATTTACAATCACTTAAATTATGCCACACACCCATACCCTTCGTTAGGACGGCAAAATTCTTCGGCATTGCATTAGACTCACGACTCACCTTTCGGCCACACATCTTAAACATTCAAAAAACGCACTTCCGAAAGAGTAAACCTGCAACGAGCATTTCGGCACATCTTGGGGATCTGACCAAAATACACTCATGACACTACACAAATAAATTACTCGGCCAATCCTGGAATACGGATCCCCACTTTTCGCAAACACCGCTGCGACAAATCTCCGAAGTATGGGCAGAATTCAAAGCCAATGTCACAGAATTGCCACGGGTGCTTTCAGAGCCTAACGATCACAGGCACTCCACCTTTACAACCACATACCAGAACTACAACACAGACGCATAGGTAAGCACTTCTCAGGTACCAATACAAAACATAGCTGATTAGACAACACCCATGTACTCAAGCGCTCAGAATTCGCACCAAACGTAAACACCAACTTGTGAAAGCACCACCACTCAATGCAGCAGTGGATGACGCATTCAACTACATGCGCACAACCCACAAATAACTCTTCCCACCCCTCAACCACTCCCACCACCCACGGCGTGGTGGTAACACTGAACATCCACAACACACTTTCTCGTAGACAAACCAAAACATCCCTACACAGATGTAGAAATACAGCAACTCTTTCGGCAATTCACATCACGATACCCACATTACAACACCATTTACACCGACGGCTCCAAATCACACGCACCACTACAGACGGGCACATCGGCGGTGTTGTACTCAGGTAGAGCACCGCCCCGGGTCATCTTGCGTGCCTGTCTGCCGGACACAGCATACACATACACCGCAGAGCTATACGCAATTTTCTCGGCCTGCACAACTATCTACAACACAAAAATAGAACAAAACGTCATAGCCACAGTCGCCAAATCAGCGATACAAAGCATAGCGCCATACAACACTCAAACACCGTCCCATTCCAAAAATACTATGCATACATAATTTGACCACACCTCAACAACCACTTCTTCTTTGAATCCCAAGCCACACAAACATACACGTCAACGACCATGCAGATACCGAAGCAAGCTTAACCAGAACACTACTACAAATCACACAATACCCCTACTCACAATCTGACTATTGCTCCACAATTCACCAGGCAATACAAAAACGCATTCAACAAACATGGGACGACGCAAGAACACAACTCCACAAAATACACCCTGAACAAGAAACTGGATCACTGTCATTCAAAACAACAGACATAGGGAATGTACACTGACATGCTTACGCATCGGACACAGAAACTTCCTACTTCCTACCTCCTACCTCCTACCTCCTACCTCCTACCTCCTACACTCCTACCTCATGCTCAAACGTCCACGACCACAATGCACCACATGCCACCAACCACTTACCATCAAACACATACTCATCAACTTCATCAAGTACACCAAAGAGAGACAACATATCACGAACTACTGCACCACAAACAACATCCTACTAAACATCACCAATCTTCTCAAAAACGACCATCCAACATTACACGAACATATCTTGCACTTTCTTTCAACTACACCCATTATTGATGACCTGTGATTATAAAAAGAACGACAAAATGAAAAGATATCTTAAAAAGGAAGGAAAACAATAAAAAAAACTCAGAAAAACAACACAAACATAAGATACGTTAAAGAAGAAAAGGGAAAAGAAAATAAACAAAAACGAACATTGCACAAGGTGGGTGAATTGTTGTTTCAATGTCCACTGTTCTGTAGCGATGTCCCGTTCCCATCCTACCCTCTACACCCCATACCACGAACTGGCACCGTCCTGACCGACAACTCGTCACTACTTCATCATCTACGGTCTGCCAACAACTCTACAACTCCAGATCCACTTGAACTCGCTTCAGATCTACTTATATCTAATCATCTATCTACAAGACAACCTTTAGCTGCGCTTCCCATGGACTCCCTTCAGGTCCACTCTAAGAATTATTCTCACCTACTCTCCTTTCCCCAATATTTCTCGCACCACCTTACCCTACCTCTCAACAATACACAACCACGCCCACAGAGCAACAGCCGACACCACCAACTCTGCGGGTCAAATTCAACAACGGCAGATAATATATAATATATATATATATACAAATATACATATATATATAAATATGATATATATATATATACATATATATATATATAAATATGTATATATATATATATATATATATATATATATATATATATATATATATATATATATATATATATATATATATATATATATATATATATATATAGTTCAAGACGACAGCGTTGTCTGCGTTCATCTTCTTTGTATGCACATTTTCTAGTTTTCGGATGAATTTTCGTTGTTCGTTTGAGATATTATACAAAAGGTTACCGAAGGGAGCAATTGTGAAGACGAGGAAAACAAATGTTAAAAAGGCACTCAGAAGTCGATATAATACGTGATGCGTTATATTATGTTTATATTTTCAACGTTTCAATCAACATTAATCATCTTTAAGAATGAATTAAATGAAACACAGGTCAAACAGCTAGCACAAAGCAGATACCCAAGCAAAAATTATCACACAGTTCACAAACATTATGTCTAGGCACTTCATGGGTTAGTATTCCGAAATGGATGGCATACCATACTACATTCAAGCTCACTTTTGATACACCATTATACGGCTAAAGATTTGTCATACAGAGCCAGGTGTGTGTATGCTTGTTTTGTGCGTTGATGATGGGTGTGGTGTCTCTGATGTAGATTGTCTCAGCCGCCACCAGCCACCGTTTGTGATGACAGTATAAGATGATGGAAGTGTCAGCTGTCAGCATGGCTCTGGTGAGCCGTACTCCGTGGTGTTCTTGGAGGTGGTTCTTGGGGCTACCATCCTGGAGATACATGGTGAGGCGACGGCTGAGTGTAGTGGTTGTGTGACAAATGTAGCAGACGTTGCGGGTTGCACAGTCCCCGGTGGTACATCTGAAGCGGTATGACAACGTAAAGACGCATAAGCAAGGTCAGCCTATTCGGCCCATCATTTCCCAGATCCCCTCCCAAACCTATCAGTTGGCAAAGCAGCTTAGCGCTCTGATCTCGCCCTACGTCCCTAATGAGCATACACTGCGCTCCTCTGTATACTTCGTAGATATTCTGAAGGCCAAGAAGCCCAGGGGCATCCTAGCCTCGCTAGACGTTGTCAGTTTGTTTACAAACGTACCAGTTCAACAGCTATTAACATAATCATTGACTATGTGTACCGAAACCATGACCTTAAACCACCGCGACTGTCCCAAAAATATTGCAAGCCATGCTTTGCGCGTGCACTGAGGAGGTTCCGTTCAGGTGGCCCGATGGAAAGCTATACCGGCAAATCGACGGCATCGCGATGGGCTCGACTCTAGGAGTGCTGTTTGCGCAGGCTTGTATGTGTCATGTGGAGGGTAGGGTCCTGGCGCAGGTCGATGTTAAACCGAACATGTGCTACCGCTTTATCGACGACATTGTTTTTGATGTAAACAACACTGACGAACTAAACACACGAAAAATGATGTTGGAAGCTGAGTCAGGCCTCAGATTCACCACGAAGCTTAACACGCGCACTGGAGGGCGGCGAAATCCGCCCACCCCTCCGGTTTTTCATAAATAACTGCAGATTTTACCGGTCGATATACGCGATTTTCTGCGTACCTGCTTAGAAATGACCGGTGCGTCGTTTAAAGGAAGACAAATGGAAATCGGCCGAAAATTTTTCAAGTTAGGAGCCGCTAAAGTAAAACAAATTATAGCGCCAGACAACAAAAATCGGCGCTGATGCGCTTCCCGTATATTCGCAAAAGGGAAGTGTTCTTGGCAACACTAGCGACTTGTTTGATGTATATTGATATGCTATATAGTTTCAAGATCATGTTAGGTCACCGAGGTCAAGTCAGGTCAAGTTCATGACAGGTTAATGGAACCAAACTTGATCAACTGGAATGTTGTCATAAATGCACTACTGTTTGTCATTTGTACTGTTTGTCATTGCGTTTCCATATTTTATTCATGTACTTCACTCCTTTCTTCACGAAGCCGATTGCTCCGAGCTGCCCGACGGAGCAGTCGGGCGGACGGCCCGGTTTTGGTAACTAGAACAGATAACTGACCTGATAAAGTGGTGCTATATAGGTGACCTGAGGTCAAATGTTGGGTCTAGCATCAGTATTGCATCATTAGTAATGTCAGAAACATCATTGATGCCCATTTTGGAGCATTTAAATACAATCACAGCGATCCATAACGATGACAAGCCAAGCCACGCAATACCAGAAAATTGTGAAATTTGACCTCATTTGACCTTGAAGATATTGACCTAAGGTCATGAAATTTGCACACCATTGAGTTCACTATCGTACCCATCCACCCTGCGAATTTCGTTCCTCTAGCTTCACTGGGAGCCGAGATCTTAGGGGGGCGGAATCCGCCCCCCCCCCTCCAGTGCGCGTAATTTTCAGAGGCCCTCCAGGGCGCGTGTTAATCTCGCCGACGGTAATAGCGGTTCGTTTCTGACCGATGTGTACGTGAAGTCAACTAACCTAGGTCGATGCATGAACTGCGCCGGAGACTGTGCCAATGGTTACAAGCGTAGCATAATTAGGTCATACGTCCGACAAGCTATATTCCACTGTTCTACTTGGTCGCGCGTGCATCTTGAGTTGCAAAGGGTGCGTCAAATGTTAGTCAATAATGGATACAGCAACACTGCTTTCGACACAATGACGCAAAACATGCTTAGCAAGCTTTCACACATTACTGGCCAGGACACACGTGACACTGCTAACGACATCATCATCTTCTATAAAAACACCATCACACCCTCTTGGAAGAAAGATGAGAATGCCATCCGTGACATAGCCATGAAGAACACTATACCCGCACAATCAGGTCACAAAATTCGGCTCATCGTTTACTACAAAACACCTAAAACATCATCTCTTATCATGCGCAATGACAGTTTCAAACCCACAACACTGAAACAGACCGATGTAGTATACCGCTTCAGATGTACCACCGGGGACTGTGCAACCCGCAACGTCTGCTACATTGGTCACACAACCACTACACTCAGCCGCCGCCTCACCATGCATCTCCAGGATGGTGGCCCCAAGAATCACCTCCGAGAACACCACGGAGTACGGCTCACCACAGCCATGCTGACAGCTGACACTTCCATCATCTTATACTGTCATCACAAACGGCGGCTGGTGGCGGCTGAGACAATCTACATCAGAGACACCATACCCATGCACAAAACAAGACATATACACACCTGGCTCTGTATAGCAAATATTTAGCCGAATAATGGTGTATCACAAGTGAGCTTGAACGTAGTATGGCATGCTTTCCATTTCGGAATCCTAACCCTTGAAGTGCCTAGAGACATAATGTTTGTGAAATGTGTGATAATTGTTGCTTGTGTATTTGTTATGTATCTACTTTGTGCTATTTGTATGACCTGTGATTCGTTTAATTCATTCTTGAAGATGATCAATGTTGATTGAAACGTCGAAAATATAAACATACGAATGACGTATTATGTCGACTTATAAGTTACTTTTTAACATTTTTTCCTCGTCTTCACAATTGCTTCCTTCGGTAACCATTTGCATAATATCTCAAACGAACAACGAAAAGTCATCCGAAAACTAGAAAATGTGCATAAAAAGAAGATGAACGTAGACAACGCTGTCACCTTTAACGATATATATATATATATATATATATATATATATATATATATATATATATATATATATATATACATGTAGTATACATACGCTCATATGTTGTTCAAAAGTTAAATATATCCAGAATATACTGCATCAACTCACACCCGTTGCGGGGGAGGAGAGATCATTCTGCGCCTCCACTTATTCTCGGAAATAGCTCGCCAAGGATGTAGTGGATCGGTGTGCCTATTTTTTCGTCGTGAATTCATCACCTGTAAAATCGTTTCCTCAACGCCATGTCAAATTATCAGCCACGCATAGGTCATATGAAGCTACCTCTGAAGATATCAGACTTTCCCTAGCTCTTCTGAGACCAGCATACTTTTAGCGTGACTCTACTTGTAACATGAACACCATGTCAGAACTAGGAACATATTATTTATTCTATATTTTTAGAAATGATCAAGGCCATTTGCATTATAATAGATCAACTTTGGGATGTTCTTGCTGTTTTCGTCATGTATTTGGAAATAAAATATATTTATTGGCGCACTGTATGATAGGATGCAGCATAACTTCACACAATGATCGTTTACATGTGGTAGGCCTACCACAACCCGTCTAACTGGTCAAGCCAATGTTACTCGATACGGTCAAAACAGACAATAATAGTCTGACAATGAAAGCGTACTTTGAGGCTTCGTGAGGCATGAAGATAAAACAAGCTTACTTGAAGACGCACACAGATACACGAGATGCCTTGAAGCCAAATATGACCACACCAAGTCAATGAAAGTGGCTCACCTATGTGGCAGAATCCACAGCAACATCTTCTTTTTTTCTCTTTTTTTTGGGGGGGAGCGGGGTAGCTGGCGTTAGGGACAATTTGTTCTCATTCAGGAGACAAATTTATTTTTATCGAGGGACGGTTAGCTGGGAATTGTGATTCTCGGTGGAAAAGAGACGCCAAGGATTTTTTTTTACCCGGGAGCGAGGTTTTTTTTAGAACAATTTTCGTCGTGCAAGGCCATGGGATGCCATGAAATATCTTAAACCCAACCACATTGTGCCGCAAACGGGCCTCATGGTTGCTGCTTACAGCATTACTTCATGCGACGAAATTTTCCTCCTGATTTTTGTGAACGACAAATTTTAGCATTTATTGACCTCTGATACAGAGTTTCGCATGACACATAGCACTGATTTTGCAGTTAGGGTGCATCCAAAGTGCCGCAGTGTAGGTATCACTAGAATACAAGAGGCCAATGTTTACCGCAGTACGTTTTCGGAATGGTGGTCACACGCAGCCGATGTTCAAAGGATGTCAAATGTCTTTGGTTCAAATCGCTGAGATGTTAACGCCATGCTGACAACTTTTAGATGCATTATTAAAGTATCGCCAAGGACTATCGATTGGTATATCTATTGGTGGCTTTACCTCTCCCGCGTAGGTGATAATTTTAAAGATCCGGGGGATCTTTCCTTCAATCTGCCACGATGAGACTAGATTCGCCGGCAGTTGCAGTGTTTATATTTATCAAAGGATACTGGCGCGGATAAGTGTCATAATGATGTCATAAGAAAAGATGTCATAAGGAAAAATAAGTATCAAAGGATAAGTGACCCCACAGCTAGATAAACATCTAAATCGATTCAGTAATTATTCATCATATCGGTACCGCAGTGTACGTGCCATGTATTGAATTGTAACATGTACGTGTATTAAATCAATACACGCCAGCACTGCCTCAAATCCACAGTGCCGCTCTGTGGATACGACTGGATGTAGTGTTATTACACTGGATGTAGTGTTATTACACTGGATGCAGTAGCATCACCGAGCTAAGGCTGACTTCCTAAGGTTGAGGCAATAAATAAAGACGGACTTCCACAACAACACAACTTTGGTGTCTGCCTCCAAAATTTACTGCGACTCATAATGAATTGGTGCGCTCCATGTTTGTTCCTAAACTGAACTAAAATTGAGGGCCACTGAAATGCTTTGCCACCAGCAGCTGTGCTTCACGGAGTGGATGCTTGCTGGGAGCTGTGCTTGATGGAGAGAGGTACTTGCTTTACCATCTATCAACTGTGCGTGATAGGGTAGCTACTTGCTTTACCACTTAGCAGCTGTGCTTGCTGGGGTGGTTACGTTTCAGCTGTTGATAAAATAACAATTATTGTCCCTGTTTGTCACACTTTGTGCTTCCTCTGCACTGGAAATAGGAGAAATTTGTCTCTGAAGTTCGTGGGAAGCGGAAGTTCTTTTTCCCCGGTAATTTCTTCTATAACTGTCCAAAGTTTTTACCGTCCTTTGCTTACTGTAACGATAATTTCAGTCAATAAATATATTTGGAAAGCACTAGAGCTTGATGAGTCCTTCCCTTCCCATCAGTACTTTCAGATGCAGCGTTCATTACCACAAACACCAGTTTGTGACACCATATCCTAATGCGTCTGCCCGGAGGAGGTTGTCACTTGATTGTGGTGTGTTGCTGGCCTGGCTCCACCACAGACAAATGCTGGGATAGGGGGACATCAGACATGGTGTGTTGCTGGCCTGGCTCCACCACAGACAAATGCTGGGATAGGGGGAGATCAGGATCTTTAGATATATTTCCTCCGTGTTACAATGCTGGCGGAAATTCCAAGGGGCCAAAATACTGGCAGATTTCCCCGGCGGTCCCGGGAGGCGAGCTGGTGCCAGCCGGCCCGTGCTCGGACGTACCTTGTAGGCGGTCATGTCCTGACGCAGTCCTAGGAGGCGAGCTGGTGCCAGCCGGCCCGTGCTCGGACGTACCTTGTAGGCGGTCATGCCCTGACGCCGTCCTAGGAGGCGAGCTGGTGCCAGCCGGCCCGTGCTCGGACGTACCTTGTAGGCGGTCATGCCCTGACGCCGTCCTAGGAGGCGAGCTGGTGCCCGCCGGCCCGTGCTCGGACGTACCTTGTAGGCGGTCATGTCCTGACGCAGTCCTAGGAGGCGAGCTGGTGCCAGCCGGCCCGTGGTCGGACGTACCTTGTAGGCTGTCATGCCCTGACGCCGTCCTAGGAGGCAAGCTGGTGCCAGCCGGCTCGTGCTCGGACGTACCTTGTAGGCGGTCATGTCCTGACGCCGTCCTAGGAGGCGAGCTGGTGCCAGCCGGCTCGTGCTCGGACGTACCTTGTAGGCGGTCATGTCCTGGCGCCGTCCTAGGAGGCGAGCTGGTGCCAGCCGGCTCGTGCTCGGACGTACCTTGTAGGTGGTCATGCCCTGACGCCGTCCTAGGAGGCGAGCTGGTGCCAGCCGGCTCGTGCTCGGACGTACCTTGTAGGCGGTCATGTCCTGGCGCCGCTCGACGCCGTCCAGGCTGGCGTAGACGAGGTTGCGTACCTCGCCGGCCAGTCGCGGCTCGAACCCGACGCTGGGCAGCGCCAGTTGACTGACCCGGTACGCGTACGGCAGGCCGCCGACGAACACGTGCGAGTTGGTGGCCGCCGAGCCGAAGTCGTACTCGCGGCTGTGCTGGGACAGCTTATAGTCCGAGATGTGGTCGACGGTGAGCGTGGTGCGCGCGTGCCGGCGCGTCACGGTCACCGTGTGCCAGCGACCGTCGCTGAGGCCGCGTCCCAGTCCGATCATCTGGGCGCCGCTGCCCAGGTTGTAGCGCAGTCGCAGCGAGCCCTCCACCAGCTTCACCTCGAAGAAGTCGGCCTGCCGGCCGTCATCCGTGTAGAGCAGCAGCGCGCTCGGCTGCACGGTGAGGAACTCCAACTGCAGCGAGCCGTTGCCGCCCGGCTGCCAGCGCGGGTACTGCGCGTACGAGTGTTCGGAGCCGTCCAGCACGATGCCGCGGCCACGGCCGACGCAGGCGGCGGCGGCGGCGGCCACCACCAGCCAGCAGGTCGGCAGCCGCATCTCGGCACTCACCGACGGCGCCACATCGATTGACGGCAGACGGCCGCGCCGGCCGCTGTCCGGTGTCCAGGGCCGTCGAGCGGTCACATCCGGTCAGGGCGCCGCCGGGGGCCGCCCGTCACCAGCAGGTCACCGGGTCGTCAGGTCACCAGGCGCCCAGCTCGCTCGGTCTCAGTCGGCGGCAGACGCGACCCAGCGCAGGTTCACCGCGGGTGCGGTCGCTCTCGTCACCGCCGAACGGCCATCCGGCCCCGGGCACGCGCTCAGGCCACTGTCCGTCCCCGCGGCCGGGTCAGCGCGGCGACCACGACGCGCCCCGTCGTGCCTGCTCGCCCGTCGCCGCCGGCCGGCTCACTGACGCCCATCGGCGGCGTCGCCACCGTCGGCCGCGGCGGCGGCGACGAATCGATAGCGCCGCCAGCGGCTGACGGAAAGAAACGCGGGCCCTCCGGCGTCAGAGGCTCCCGCCGGCCCGCCGGCCCGCCGGGCCATATCCCGACCGCCAGAAAATCGATGCAATTAATACAGCCGGCGGCTGAGGCGGCCGATTCGACCTCAGCACGGTGAGCTCGATCTCGGAACTAACCCGGCGGCGGCTGAGGCGAGCTGGGCGGCGGCGATCTGGCCGCAGGATAGCGGCCGGTGCCGCGCCGGTGCCGCTGACGGGGGAGGGAGTGCTCCAGTGGGGGTGGGGAGGACGCTGTCAGATGACACATCGCTGTCGGCTCTGAGAGGGCGACGCCCGGACACACTGAGAGGGTGGCCGGCCAGTGCCAAAAGCGGCACAAACGCCCCGCCATCCACCGCGCCCAGGCCCACGCCAGATGCACTGCCATCGTACTTTAGATTTTCTGATGCAAACAGCTTGTGGGAGCAGTGGCAAACTAGAGTTGCGTCATTGCCTTTAAAGCTTGGTTAATGAGAGTGGCGAATCCAAAAGCAAAAGGCAAGCATCGTTGAGCAGAGGAACATTTGCGTCCCAAAATGTGATTCAAACACCTTACAAAAAAACTCATGGAATTTAAAGACACTGGGGATCAAGTGGCCATTGTAGTTAACATGCTGTTAATAGAAAGAAAACGACCAGAGCTTGGGCCAGTCACATCTATTTGTGGTCGGGTGGGATGGAGCGATTGCCTTTGTTCTACTCCTTCGATCCGCCAGTTTAACGACCTCCCTGTAAATTTATATGGTTTTATCAATACATGAATGCACAAGGAAACATTGCATTCACAACTGGTGTTTGAACCATTGTCTCCACATAACATGCTGATCAGTCCGTAGTTCAGTCAATCCCTATCACAGACACTGAACAGTTCATGGTTGAGTGTCGGTATTACAGACACCAAGCCACACCATCACACCATCGTTCCGTGTCGGCATTACATATGCATACTGGACAGTCCATGGTTCAGTCCGTTATTACAGGTATTGAAGATTTCATGGTTAAATGTCGTTACTACCGACACTGAACAAACCTTTAGTGGCTTCTTTGTGGTTAATGGAGGCCTCTGTGGAGTATTTGTAACACGGTAGGAGTTTTGGGTACATGGTGCACCTATGAGTAATGCTTGAGTCATGGACAATATGCATATGCGGCTTCTTCCATTAATACCCCGCGATTAGTTCCGTCGATTTCCTGTCACGCACTACAGGTGCACAAGCATGTCAATAGTCTGGGTACACTACTCCTGCTGCTTCCACTTCGGGAAACGCACGCCCTCTTCTGCTGGGCTTGCGAAGGGTAATTCAGGCCACTGGCAGCTCGAACGCCAATTGGATCACATGATCCAATAGACGGCCCGAACGTCAAGTCGATCACATGATCCAACATTACATCGATCTTTTGCTCCGGAATGCGTGATTGGGTGCGGCCTGAAGTGTCCTCAAACCCATATGGGATTTCGTTGGTGTTGTCGAAATGTGCAGCTCGAGCGCAAAGGATATTTTCTCCGACAGCCGGAAACATAACTTTGGTAGGAAAGCCTATTGAGATGATTGATGCGGGGTCAGGCCGGGGAATGGCCATCGGCTGCGAACCGTATATTCGGTCGCTGCGTGCACTGCCAACTCCAGCTGGGGCATTCCACAATCCACGGCAGACCGACCAGTGACTCTCACCCTCATCTATCAGATTTTGATGAAAATTGGCTTGTATGGTAATCAAATGTTCCGAATCCGCCTGTGCAATTCCTAGGCCAATCCGACGAACGGGTTTTGAGTTATGGCTTCGGTCAGTTTTGAGAGGTCACTAAAAGTGGTTCTCTTCATCGCTTACACAGTCAACCATAAATTCACATTCTAATACATTTTGTAGATCCCAAAAGTCTAAGGAATGCATTTGTGATAGTATCGGCCAAAAATAAGGGACTTTGAGCAAATGTCATCGCGACATTTATTTCGTAAAAATTCGTGACCGCTGGCCTATTCAAAGTGACATATTTGAATCCTCAGAAAGAAAGATACACACATTGTCTAACAAATGATAGAATAAAAATATTGGTTTTCCCTATTAATATAATTTCCAGGGCGGGGAACAACGACTGTCCTGCTGCGGCCGACTGCCGCCGCCGCTGCCGCTCCCGCTTCCACCTCTGGTCCTGCTACCGCTATCGCCTGTACTGCCGCCGCCGCTGCAGCTCCCGCTGCCACCTCTGGCCCTGCTGCAGCTCTCGCTGCCACCTCTGGCCCTGCTGCAGCTCCCGCTGCCACCTCTAGCCCTGCTGCCGCTATCGCCTGTACTGCCGCCGCCGCTGCAGCCCCCGCTGCCACCTCTGGCCTGCTGCAGCTCCCGCTGCCCAGAGCCCGCTGCCACCTCTGGCCCTGCTGCAGCCCCCGCTGCCACCTCTGGTCCCGCTGCAGCCCCCGCTGCTACCTCTGGCCCTGCTGCAGCTCCCGCTGCCACCTCTCACCCTGCTGCCGCTATCGCCTGTACCACCGCTGCCGGCTCTCTGCCCCGTTGCCGCTAACGCCGTCACGGCTCTCGCACATAAGAATCTTAGCTCATGCCGCAAGTTGTAGTTGAGTAAATGCACGCGAAGTGCAGTTTTGTATTTAGTTGTAGAGTTGTTGGCAGGCCGTATGTGATGAAGTAGCGAAGAGTTGCCAGTCCGGACGGTACCTGCTTGGGATATGGGGTGTAGATGGTCGGATGAGAACGGGTCATCGCTACAAGTAGGATTCACATTTTAAATACCTAGCATACACCTTATGGTGTGTTGTTTTTGGTTTGTTTTCTTTTATGCGTTGTAGATTTTGTTCGTTTTCTTCTTGGGCAGGTTTTGTTTTAATTCTTTTTTGCTCATTTTTTTAAGGTATCTTATGCTTGTATTGATTCTTTTGAATCTTGTACTTTTTGTTCGTTTTCTTGTTGGACAGGTCTTGTTTCATTTCTTTTCTGTTTTCTTTTTTTAGGCGTCTTATACTTGTATTAAAAAGTAATAAAAAGTATGAATAAAAAATTCATACTTTTTATTACTTTTTAAAAAGTAACTATTTGGTTTTCTCTCTTTCTTTGTTTGTGGGTTAATAGTCACAGGTCAGTGAATAATGTGGTGTGTTGAAAGGAAGTGGAAGGGATTGCTTCTGTGCCTGTGATGTTGGATGGTCGTTGTTGAGGTGGTGGGTGAATAGTTAGATGGTGAGATGTTATTATGTGGTGTGCTGTAGTATCGTGGCTCGTTTGTTGTCTCTCGTTGGTGCACTTGTTGCATTGTATGAGGATGTGTTTGATGGTAAGTCGTTGGTGATATGTGGTAGCTGGTTGCTTCTGTGTCTATGTGTTCGTCGCCGTGTTTGTTTGAGGTGGGAATGAGTCAGGTTGTGAGCAGGTGCAGTATGCGGTGCGTTGTAGTATCAGTGGTACGCTCCTTGTGTCTGTTGTCTGGATGTGTTCGTGTGCCGTGTTTGTTTGTGGGGTAATAGTCAGATTGTGAGTAGGGGCAGTATGTGGTGTCTTGCAGTGTCGTGGCTCGGTTTGGTGCTGATGTCTGTGTGTTCGTTGCCGTGGTTGTTCTGTGGGGTAATAGTCAGATTGTGAGCAGGGGCAGTATGTGGTGTGTTGTAGTGTCGTGGCTCGGTTGGCTTCTGTGTCTGTGTGTTCGTTGCGTTTGTTTGTGGGGTAATAGTCAGATTGTGAGCAGGGGCAGTATGTGGTGTGTTGTAGTGTCGTGGCTCGGTTTGCTTCTGTGTCTGTGTGTTCGTTGCCGTATTTGTTTGTGGGGTAATAGTCAGATTGTGAGCAGGGGCAGTATGTGGTGTGTTGTAGTGTCGTGGCTCGGTTGGCTTCTGTGTCTGTGTGTTCGTTGCCGTGTTTGTTTGTGGGGTAATAGTCAGATTGTGAGCAGGGGCAGTATGTGGTGTGTTGTAGTGTCGTGGCTCGGTTGGCTTTTGTGTGTTCGTTGCCGTGTTTGTTTTCGTGTCTAGGGATCCAAAATAGAAGTGGTTGAGGTGGTTGTTGGGGTGTAGATAAATTGTAATGTATCCGTAGCATTTTTGGGATCAGAGGGTGTTTGGAAGTGGTGTAAGGTGTTGTGCTTTGTATTCTTGATTTTGCGTCAGTGGCTATAATGCTGTGTTCTATTTTTGTGTTGTAGATAGCTTTGTAGGCCGAAAAATGCGCATATCTTTTCGGTGTATATAGATGCTGTGTCAGGCAGACGGGAACGCAAGATTATCCGGGGAGCACCGCCGCTGTGCCCGTCTGCCGTGGTGTACAATATCGTGCATTTGCTTTAGCATTGTGCTCTGTAGCATCAGAGATAAAACAAATACTTTGGCAGCATGCGATGACCCTGCTGTTCCAAAATACAACACTGGGATGAATTATGCACTGGGGACATCCAAATGGAAGTCCTGAGCCTGGTCCTGCACAATGAAGAAATAATTTTCGGCAAAGTCCCGAAAAATACCAAACGTTTGTACATAAATTATGGTGCATCGATCTGTGCTCACACAGCGCTTACCCCAAACATCATTATCAAACATCAATACTCCATCCATGTTATGACCGCAGATTGATCTTCGATAAACTTATCCCTGCTTTCCTGAACACTTTTTGCACTCTTGCAACATGCACTTTTCATTTTTCACGTCACACGCTGCATGAAACATCAACTCAGCATCAGTCATATCTCGTTGACCTAGCGGCTAGCGCATCAATCATGAGCTTTGTGTTCTGGTTGAATAGCATGTATGCACACATACAGTATGAGCCTCACTACTGCCAGTAAGAACACAATAGTGCAACCTTAGTGAGGAAACTTTCAAAAATGATATTTGGGGAGTGCTGATAGCCTCCTGATGCCAAACGTAAGCAGCTCTCACGTTCCTCAGAGGTAATATTTTCTGCACCCTTTTTTCCTTTATCCTGGCTTCGCATTACCACGTAATCTTCCCAACCAGAACACATTCTACTAACTAATTGAGGGGGTAGGAGGCCTCTCTTATTGTGTATATAGTGACACCACCGTCTATCTGCGGAAGCAGGCTAGCTTCGGCCTTAAACCGGTGACATTTACTGACCATACAGAGCGTAGCTCCGAATAATTATGCCTTTCTTTTGATAGAGGAATGACACAGTGAGTATCTGCAGCTATTGCCTGTAGTCCGTGGACCATTAAAGCTCTTCTTTCAGCTCCTGAAGCAGCTTCTCTTAACGGAAAAGGGGGAGGGCGAGAGCGGACCCAAGGCGTGTATAATCATTGACGGGCCCAATGCATGGAGGTAAATGGGCGGGCCCAACCAATTGGGGGGGGATGACACCACAGCAGCACAGGGTCCCATGTTATAACTTGAAATTATTTGGGGAAGGGACAAATTCCCTCAAATGTATACAAATCGACAACCATGCAGCTGAGTGTATCATATCTAAGGAAAAGCGACATTCGCTCCCTTGCCTGAACTGAATTTAGTGGCAAACAAAATACAAAACTACATGGCGATTGTATTTACTCAACTACAACACCTTGCAGCATGAACTTAGATTCGTATGCGCGAGAGCCGTGACGGCGTTAGCAGCAACGGGGCAGAGCGGCGGGAGCGGCAGTACAGGCGATAGCGGCCGCCAAGCGGAAGGTGGCAGCGGGAGCTGCAGAGGTGACGGCAGCGGGAGCTGCAGCGGTGACGGCAGCGGGAGCTGCAGCGGTGGCGGCAGCGGGAGCTGCAGCGGTGGCGGCAGCGGGAGCTGCAGCGGTGACGGCAGCGGGAGCTGCAGCGGTGGCGGCAGCGGGAGCTGCAGCGGTGGTAGCAGCGGAGCTGCAGCGGTGGCGGCAGCGGGAGCTGCAGCGGTGGTGGCAGCGGGAGCTGCAGCGGTGGCGGCAGCGGGAGTTGCAGCGGTGGCGGCAGCGGGAGCTGCAGCGGTGACGACAGCGGGAGCTGCAGCGGTGGCGGCAGCGGAGCGGTGGCAGCGGAGCTGCAGCGGTGGCCAGCGGAGCGCAGCGGTGGGGCAGCGGAGCGAGCGGGTGGTGGCAGCGGAGCGCAGCGGTGGTGGCAGCGGAGCGCGGGTGACGGCAGCGGAGCTGCAGCGGTGGCGGCAGCGGGAGCTGCAGCGGTGACGGCAGCGGGAGCTGCAGCGGTGGCGGCAGCGGAGCTGCAGCGGTGGCGGCAGCGGAGCGCAGCGGTGGTGGCGCAGCGGTGGCGGCAGCGGAGCGCAGCGGGGAGCGGAGCTGCAGCGGTGGTGGCAGCGGAGCGCAGCGGTGGCGGCAGCGGAGCGCAGCGGTGACAGCGGAGCTGCAGCGGTGGCGGCAGCGGGGCGCAGCGGCGGCGAGCTGCAGCGGTGGCGGCAGCAGCCGGCTGCAGCGGTGGCGGCAGCAGCCGGCTGCAGCGCGAACGGTCAGTGATTCCCTGCCATTGAAATTATATCTATACGAAAAAACCATATTTTTATTATCTCATGTTTTGACAATGTGTGTATATTTTTTTCTGAAGATTTAAATCGGCCAGTTTCAATTGGTCAGGGGTCACGAAATGTCACGAAATAACATGTTCCGAGGTCTTGTTTTCAAAATAATATATTCTTGGCAGATACTATCACAAAAGCATTCCTTGGGATTATGGGATCTAAAAAAATGTATCAGAAAGTGAATTTATGTCTAACGGTATAGGAGATACAGGCCGCTGAAGAGAACCACTTCTCGTGACTTCTCAAAACTGCCCGAGGCTATAATTCCAAACTCGTGGTCAGAAGGGCATGCAAATTGCGCAAGCGGATTCGCAGTGCCAGCTTTTGTAATGAAAATCTGAGCGACGAGGGTGTCATTTCACTGGCCATTTCACTGGTCGATCGTACGTGCAATGCCGCAGCCGCTGGCCGTCCTCGTCTGGAATCAGCCACGCCCGAGGTCACGGTCAACAGCGCGACAGTCGCGCGCTCGTCAGCTCGATACATCGGCAGCGCATGCTGAGCGCACGCTATGTGTCACTGTGAGCAATTGTGCTCATACGCGTCATCCCATGGTGGAGCGTCGCAGCGCCAAAGGAGAGTCATGTATGCGATAATCGCATGGTAGCGTTCGTCATCACCAAGGCACGCTGTATCTGCCATGCTTCGAGGCTGTGACGAGCCAAAGCCTAACGTGCCGGCATTAGTGCCCGAGTGATGCAGTGCCAGCGGCAATTCAGGTCGGCGCAATCTGCACGAGATTCCACCTCCACGTACAAAGCCGAGCCGACCGCCACACATTTGCAGTCCCGGCATGCTAGGCTATTCTCTGAAAAGAGTTCGCTGAAGAGTACGATGAAATATGACGAAGACCAGCGGGCTGCGCTAACGCAGGACTTGGTCAGCATTTGCAGCTGGCCTGTACGCTGGTCTGTTCCTCTGGTGAACGTGGGCGATGATGAATTGCTATGGAAGATGTGGAAGCATTGGTCAGATGTCCCATGCTGCGCCAAATGCAACTATTTTAGTGCCACAATTTTAATCTCCATGCCCAATAAAACCTACATTGGTGCATATGTGCGCATTCTCCGCCTGTAAAAGTACCGGCGTACGGGAAAACTAGCCCATGGTTACCTTTGCGACGGACAGCTCTACTCCCGATATGTTCCTTGCCGCAAATCGATGACCTGTTCAAGTACTCTGTTTCCAACAGATAGTGGGTATAAGGAATGTTAGCTACGCAAAATCAGTATCTCAGCTTACTGATGGATCCACGGAATGATGACAAGCAAATGATCCCCAAACTTTTCATGTCGGGACACAATTCCAGTTTTCACAATCCTTACCAGTCTTATATCAGCAGTGGCATTACAATGCACTTTCCTGGAATAGGATGCACGTAGAAACGAAAACGTTTAGTAAAGTTATCGTCTCAAGAATTTGTCTCATGGAGCTAAATGTTCTCCCTCCCAAATGCGCCTCCTGGATTCACCATTAGAGCATTTCATGCGATACAGCGTGACGTCAGCTGACGCTGCTGCTGCACATTTTCAGCCACGGACGGTTACAACGGTTACATTTTCAGCCACGGACGGCTACAACGGTTACATTTTCAGCCACGGACGGTTACAACAAGCCCGCCTCGGAGACGTGACTGCCAGGTGGTGCCATCGGACCATCGCATTAACAAAAATTACAATAAACTAATTTCACTATTTAGTGAAATTGTCTTGCGGTATGGCGTGAAGTGCGGGCTTAATTTTTTTTGTGGGGGTGGTTTTTTTTTTTTTTTGGGGGGGTGGGGGTGTTTTTTTTTTTGGGGTTTTTTTTTTTTTTTGGGGGGGTTTTTTTTTTTGGGGGGGGGGGGGGGGTTTTTTTTTTTTTTGGGGGGGGGGGGGGGGGGGTTTTTTTTTTTTTGGGGGGGGGGGGGGGGGGGGGGTTTTTTTTTTTTGTGGGGTGGGGGGGGGGGGCTTTTTTTTTTTTGGGGTGGGGGAAGGAGGCTTAATTTCGTTGAAATTTTAAAGATAACTTATAATGTCCCCTCCCGGTTTATAAGGACAGCGATTATGGAGCACGAGCGGCGTTAAGGTGTTCATTCTCTTTAGCACGGAGCTCAGGCAGCTAACATCGCATTCAATCTACGTAAGGCGCTTAGCGAGTTTGCATGTCAAGCAAGCATCTGTATACATATTTTTGAGTGCACTACGTATGTTGATGTGACCTAAGCCCCATTGCCCGTTTTTTCTCGTTCAATTTCATCCCCTCTCCTCCCCTTCGCAATAACAGTTTTAAGAAAAGACGTGCATTTAACATATCTTATCCGGTCATGCATTATTCAGATTGCTCGCATGACATCGCTTGCCTCTTCGTCATCACTCTCCAAAGAAGACAAACAATTCAATGTAAATCGTACTATGAAGTCCTATTTACCATCCTTATATCCTTATATCCATATTTATCCTCGCCTGGAGTGCTGGGAGTGGGGAATCCCTGGCAGCGCTCTAAGGTGTCCCACTGCTAACGCTGCATCAGCAGCACGCGCAAAGGCAACAAACAGCCTGTTAATGACGGCTATATTTTGTGCGGGCTTGGCTTCGCTGAAGCCGGGAGTCGTATGTCAGCCTGGATGGTGGATGTGTGGATGGTTCAGGTGCGCGAAAGGGTCTCACGCCTCATTTGGTGGTTAGAGCAGGGGAACGCAAAGTGCAACTGAAAATTTAGTGGTAAAGCAGCAGAGTGATTTGCGTGAGGATGCTTTTCCAACCAGGGAAGATGTCACTAACTGTCTGCGGAAAGTGCAAAGTGACACCATGCGGTCAGACAGGGAGACAGATCTCCGGTGCGATATGGACCGCTGTGGGGATCGCAAGTGCTCGTGTGAGGCAGAGGCTTCTGGACTGCACCGGGCCGCCCGCCCGACTGCTCCGTCGGGCAGCTCGGCGCAATCGGCTTCGCGAAGAAAGGAGTGAAGTACATGAATAAAGTATGGAAACGCTTAGGTACACAATGACAAACAGTAGTGCATTTATGACAACATTCCAGTTGAGCAAGTTTGGTTCTATTAACCTGTCATAAAGTCATAAAGTCATAAAGTCATAAAGTGTTAAGGCTTAATAAGAGCCACAGGGGCCCATCTGGGTTAAGCCTATCTAGAAAAGGTACTAGAAATGTACATATTCTCACCCCAATCAATCCCTAATCCCAAGTTCCTAGGAAGCTATATATCCCAGCCTATCTAGCATCATCCACTTGCTATTGCATAACACCCTCAACAATTGCAAGCTCCTCCCATCATACCCATTGTGCTACCATAGCCCCTGCTTAAAGGGGTCTGTGCCGTGCACATTTAACATAAATATTATCCCCTCCATCCAAATTAGAAATCAAAAACAAGATTTTCCTACCTAAAAAATTTATCAACCCTACTTTTAAATACATTCAATGAGGAACTCCCCACAACATCAGCAGGCAGCCCATTCCACTGATCAACAACCCTTTGACTGAAGACCTGCTGTCGCTTAACTGTCCTACACCTCAACTTGTCTAACCTGAGTTGGTGACCCCTGTGTGATACTTTAAACTGAAGAGCACCATTTAAATTGACCTGATCTAGTCCTTTAACAATTTTGTACATTTCAATCATGTCCCCCATAAATCTCCTATACTTGAGTGAGTACATATCTAATGCCACAAGCCTTTCTCCATATTCTAAGCTACCTAGTCCACTGATGAGTTTAGTTGCTTTGCGTTGCACTCTTTCTAACTTGTCTATATCTTTTTCTAGGTAGGGGCTCCAAGCTTGCACAGAATATTCCAAGTGGGGTCGCACATATGCTAAGTACAGTTTTTCCATGACTTCCTTGCTCTTATACATCACACTTCTATTAATGAGTCCCAGCATTCTGAGTTCCCTGTTCCTAGCTGAGCTACATTGTTTCTCTGCTTTAAGGTCATTTGAAACCAACACACCTAAGTCCCTTTCCTCTTCAATAACATCCAGTTCCCTCCCTCCCATTGTATATCTGAAAGTCTCACCTCCAGACCCCAGATGCATAACCTTACACTTGTCATAGTTAAAAGACATCTGCCATTGATCAGCCCACTTTTTTAGGTCCTCCAAGTCTAGTTGAATATTACTAGATTGATCACAACTGTTTGCCACTCCCACCAGTTTGATGTCATCAGCAAATTTGAACACTCTATTCCTCAGCCCTACCTCAATGTTATTTACAAAGATGATAAAGAGAAGTGGCCCTAGAACAGAGCCCTGTGGTACTGCACTCAGAACATCCTTCCAATCAGATTTACATCCATTTAACATTACCCTTTGTTTCCTTCCCCTCAACCATGCTTCAATCCAACCTAGAACTTTTCCAACAATCCCATGTTGCTGTAGTTGATGAATTAGCCTCCTATGTGGAACTTTATCAAAAGCTTTGCTAAAGTCCAAGTACACAACATCCATCCTGTTTTGATTGTCTACTTCTTTAGTAACATACTCCATGAACTCCAAAAGGTTAGTTAAACAAGACCTTCGAGATCGAAATCCATGTTGAGTATCCCTTAAAAGATTGTGCCTATCAAGATGAATCTGAACATTCTGTTTAACCAGTTTTTCTAGTACCTTGCAAACTATTGAGGTCAAACTGACTGGCCTGTAGTTCCCTACACACTTCATACTTCCCTTTTTGAAAATTGGAACTACATTTGCATTTCTCCAATCTTCAGGCACTTCAGAGTATTCCATAGACCGCCTGAAAAGTATACCTAGAGGAACTGCTAAAGCTTTAGCACACTCTACTAAGACCCTAGCATATATATCATCTGGTCCAGAAGCTTTATTAGGCTTTATATTCTGCAACTGCTTTTCTACAGCTTCTGTAGTTATTGTAAGATACTCCAACCTATCACCTGTCATGGCATATGATTCAGTTGTTTCTATTCTACCAGAATTATCCTGAGTAAAGACTGATGAGAATTGCTTGCTTAAGGATTCCACAATATCACAATCATCAACCACTAATTCCCCATCTACCTCCAGTGGTCCTACACCACACTTTTTAGCCTTAAATTTGTAGAAACTAAAGAATCTCTTAGCATTACCTGCTGAACATTCCCGAGCTAATTTGATTTCAGCCAGTCTTTTAGATGCCCTAACACACCTCCTAACTTTATTTCTAGCTATTTGATATGATTTGAGGTTTACCTCAGAGTTAGCATATTTTAGTTTCTTGAATGCCTGCTTCTTTGACTCCAGTAAATGCTTTACTTCCCTGGTCAGCCATGAAGGGAGCTGAACCCTGGTTAATCTAATTTGCCTATTGGGAATGAACCTATCCTGACCTTGAAATAGTTTATATTTTATCATTCTCCACATTTCATAAGCATCTAAGCCTTTCAATAAGTCTTCCCAAACAATTTCATTCAGGAAGATCCTGAACTCATTGTAATTCCCTTAGCAAAATTAGGAATCAATGTCTTATTGGTTCCTACATTTCCAACATACAATGAGAAGCGTATAATGTTGTGATCACTATTACCCAAAGTCTCTCCTATGTTCACATTTTGTACAAAATTTTCCTCATTAGTAAGCACAAGATCTAATATTTCATTTTCCCTTGTAGGTTCATGTATCATTTGAAAAAGAAATTCTCCTCAAAATAATCCATGAAGCTTCTTCCCGATTTGTTTAGACCTATAGTTTTGCTTCCCAATCCTGTTATGTTGAAATCCCCCAACAAAACAGTTCTCTCCTTTACTCTCCTACTTATCTCTTCCTGCATCAACCTGTCCGTGTTTTCATTCTGGTCTGGAGGTCTATAGAATGCCCCAACCCTAAATTGTGTTCCATTTTTCAGAATGATATCTAACCACAAGGATTCTACACCTTCATCATGTACACTATCTTCTATGGAATGACATTTCATTTCTTGTCTGACATACAACAGTATACCTCCTCCTATCCTTGCCTGCCTTTGATAAGCATGCATGTTGTAGCCTGTCAATTCGAATTCTTGCAAGTTGTCTCCAAAAATGCTTTCATTAACCCATGCCTCTGTTATGCATACCAAATCTAGCTTTTCAGACAACATATAAGCATGCAGTTCCCCAATTTTGTTCCTAACACTTCTGGCATTGACGTAAAAACATGATAAACCATTCCTTCCCTTGTTTGCAAGACTTATCTCTCTATCAGCTACATCCCCCCATGACCTGCCTAGTTTCCCAGTTTCCTATTGAGAGCCTCCTCATACCTATTGCTGAGCAATTCAACTCCTCTCTTGCTCAAATGTAACCCATCTAATGCAAACATTTCAGTCTTCCCCAGAAGTCCCCCCCACAAATCCAAGAATCCCACGCCAAGTTCCTTACAAATCTTGGCCACCCTGGTATTCAGCCCAATGGCCCTCGAGTACCACTCTATGCTTGCGTTAACCATAGGGAGGATGGATGTTACCATTCCTCGTTTCCTACTTACAGCTAGCCTACCTATCAAAGCCCTATGCTCTTGTATTGTTTCCTCTGTTTTTGCTTTTCCTACATCATTTACACCAACCTGCACAATTACCGTTGTGCTCTCTCCACTACCCTTCATTACTCCTTCTATCCTATCACCAACATCCTTTACCTGGGCCCCTGGGAAGCAAACACGAATCCGTTTGTTGTGGTTCCTGCTACAAAAAGTACGGTCCATGTACCTAACTCTTGAGTCCCCTATAACTAAAACCTCCCCCTCTCTATCCTCAGCTACCTGGTCATTCCTATCTTCCTCTTTAGCAGCATTACTATCTCTCCCTTGCAGTACCTCAAACCTATTATTAGTTTCAATGCCTTTGTCCATTTTCCTTAAAGCCAGTCTCGTACTCTGGCGTCTAGCTACTTTCCACTCTCTACTATCCTGGTCCATACTATCTCCACCCCTATCACTCCTAGGCTCCTGCACCTGGCTTGCCTGGCTGACATTTCCTATGGTGGGCCCTGCCACCAAACACTTCAGGCGCTCCACCTCCCTAGCTAACATATCTACTTTCTTACTCAAGTCCCCAATTACATCCATACACTTACACTTCCCACAGTCACCTTGCATTTTTTTTGTTTTTTTATCTAAACTTAAATCTTAAACTTAAACACCAAAAAGACTACACCACAAGACTAGAAAATAAAATAATAATCACACTGAATAAACAACAAAATAAATATCTGCTTTCGCAAGCTAAACTAAGCAAATATAATCTTAGTTATACCAACTCCCATTAGCTACAAACTCCAACTAAATGAAACTAATACTAATATAATCCCAAAAAGCCTATATAGGTACCTCTACGATTACTCCAGTATTTGAAGATATAACTAGTGTAATCAAAGCTCACTAGTTTAGTCTTAAACTCTATCTTAAAATTAAACACCAAAAATACTATGACACAAGACTAAATAAATGATGTTAAGAAAGAATTAGTATTATCTAATTTAACTTATAATATCTACACACAGGAAAGAAGGCAGCAAGCTTTCTACAAAAAAAACGACAGCCTCCGGACAAAACTATACACCACAATACTAATACATTAAGCTAAGAAAGAAATTGTATGCTCTAGTTTTACTAATAATATCCACACACAGGAAAGAAGGTAACAAACTATCTACAAAATAGAAAAGGAACACTTATCTTACGAACGAAACTACACCGTGAACGCCACAAATTCAAGGTTATCTAATGACTACAATATTCACCGTAAGAAAAAGTGGGCTATAGGAACAAAAATACTATTCCCTGACTTAACTTATAATACCTACACACAGATTAAACGCCACAAGCTATCTACAGAATAAACACAGAAACTTATCTTAATCACTTGTGGTCCAACCTTCTTTTTCCCCTCGGTGTCCTCAACCAGTCCTCCCCAGGCCTCGGAGCTGCGCGAACACGTCCGTCTGGAGCAAGAGCAGAACCGTGAGTGACGTCAGAACCGTCAGGTCATGAACCTGACCTGACTTGACCTCGGTGACCTAACATGACCTTGAAACTATATAGCATATCAATATACATCAAACAAGTCGCTAGTGTTGCCAAGAACACTTCCCTTTTGTGGATATATGGGAAGCGCATCAGCGCCGATTTTTGTGGTCTGGCGCTACGATTTTTTGTTGTACTTTAACGGCCATTAACTCGAAAAATGTTCGGCTTTTTCTTGCTTTAAACGACGCGCCGGTCATTTCTAAGCAGGTGTGCTCGCGGTGCGTTCCACGATAGATCGACCAAAAATTGTTAAATTTTACACCCATTAAATTTGTATTTCGACCAATATTGGTGTAGAGGGTAGTCTTGTGCTCTGAACATGCCTGAACAATGTTTTGTCCGATCCGACCAACGGTTTCGGAGTGATAGCCTACGGTAGTATTTTGAGGTCACACAAGGGTATATTTGGCGATGGATATATCAACGATAATGAACAGAAAGTGTGACATATTATACATCTTTGGGAAGAAAAATGATTAAAAAAAACATCGTGATAAAAGATCAACATTTCTCACGTTTGGTCTCGTGACCCTATGACCTCGTTACCTCGTGACCTTCTGTGACCCCTGGCCAATTGAAAGTGATAAATGTGATGGCAGAAATACAAACGGGCAAGATTTGTCAGCCATATAGTAAATTTTACAAATGCGTTTTGCTTTTAAATACCCACATACGCGTCCGTCCTCTGTGGTTTCTATGATTTTCCGATTTTCGGAACGCACGGATCTCGAGTTAGTTGTCTCCCATTGGAAAACTACGGAGGACCGAGCAATGAGGTTGTCACGGTATACACAGCGTGCTCAGGAAAACATGAACATTTTCACAAGCTTCATGTGGTTTCATTGTTCATTTCGTTGTTCATTTTGACCACTCGGTGCATATTGTGTCCCCGTTTACATGAACATTTTCACAAACCTCCTGTGATTTCATTATTCACGTTTTAGGCACTCCCTGCGTATTGCACATTACTGCACTGCAGTAAGCAGTGCACAATAGAACAACAATGGGATGCAACAACCAAATAAACATCAGATGATGACAACATGTTTTCCCAACTTACACATGTAGGTCTGCAATGCAGCTCTTGTAGCTTCCTTAACAAGGGTTAAACATTTTATGAACACCATAGTGTCGTAGCTTATTTCCGTGTAGCAGCGTTATTCTACTTCAGAACATCTGACGGTTACTTACAACACGTACTGAATGCTATCAAACATGACAACGATGCAGTCTGACCACATTCAGCCATGCTAACATCAGAACAAGAAATGCAAGTATGCTTTATTTTCACCTGCAGAGCATCATTTATATGGACGTACAACCAAACACCTATCGCAAGCCACTCTTTGCTGTCACAGTGCACGTAGGCTGTGCCCGGAATCATCATTTTCACAGCCTTCATGTGACTTCATTGTTCACGTTCTTGAGACACTACGCATGTTGACATTCCGCATGGGACACTGTGCTGCACAATGGCACATATGTTAGGAAAATGAAAGCAGATCAAACGGCGTCGATTTGATTGATAACCAAATTGTTACAAACGGCGTCGGTTTAGAAATTTGCCGAAACCGAATTATGTCGGTTAACATGGAATCTGAGGCCGTGGGCCCCCTAGAAATTGGCAAAATATTCTCGGAAATTCCGTAAAAAAGATAAAATTTGTTCACGTTGAATTTTTTGCGCGATGGGTGAAATAGGACGTTTTCAGGCCGTTTTCTGTGATTTCTGGTCACTGCAACGCCTAGTAGGGCATCAAATCTGGAAACAAAAGCGGGGCAAACAGCTTGGATTTCCGGAAATGTTTTTTCAGGTAGAAAATACCAATTGACAGATGACTTTAAAATGACACCTGAAACAACTCGTCCTGGCTCATCGCTTTGGTCCAGGATATTTTTATTTTAATCTGTAGAGGTGTTTTTAACGATGGAATTTTTTTTTAATTGCATGTGCATTCATACATTTGTGGAGCTTTGAATATGGCATATTTCAGGGACGTCGCAACAGGTACAGATAGCCAGCAGCCAACGGGACATATTTCTTTGATGGAAAGTTAATTTTGAGTTCAAACATTTCCGAAAAATAATTTTCATCTTTACCGATTTTGGCATGTTTTGTTCTTCTAAGCCTGCCAGAGTTTCGAATTTTGTTTGCATCAAGTTTCCCTTCGGTGTATCCTTTTCATTCTTTTGATTTCTGACGCTGATTGTGAAGAAAAAACTTTGAAAATCGGAGACATTTTTCATTAAAAAAGTTCGAAAACTTTCAAGTTGGAAATTTCACACACAACTCCACACCTCTGGTAATGTGAGGATGCTCACGTTTTCAATGTGGCTTACCGATACTTCAGCAACATTTTTTTTAACCCGTTGTGTATGGCGACGATGAGAATCGACTCAGTGACTATCACAATTGTTTGTAGCCTTTATGCACGTCGGAAAAAAATCGCCACGTCCTCTTTCCACCAGGCGTTTTCGAAAACTTATTCGTACACTGCTCCGGCTCTGCCAAGCCTGTTATCGTTTCCTTCCCGATGTCAACCCCTCTGTTGTCCGTCGGCATCAACGCCGGCGCCTTTATCTCTCTCGGAACCGCCACCAGGCTGGAGAGTATTGAGCTATGTACGGATGGTTGGTACGTATATATGTACGAAGTACGAATCGGGTGGGAGGGAAGACATATGCGAGACGAACACCTCGGCTTTTACTTGCCTTTAACACATGGTCATCAGCAGTCCACAGAGACGCATTGCTTTTTCTTCAGCACACAATGATAAACCTGCCTAACACTTGATCGCTGGCACAGTGATCCTCATGTTTGTTATCGGTACATACCTACCTACCGCGCCAGATGCAATATGTAAGTAATAGAACTTGATTTAATATGGTTGTGTTGCGTTATTTACATGCCTGATGCTATTCAATACATATCAGTTGTTCCGAGGTACAATTGTGTCGCTACGCGTAGATGAACCCATGACCTATCGGTAACTAGTGACCTTGAAATTCGTGATGGTTTTTAAGGGAAACTATATGATCTATATTAAAAAGGTAAGAATGTTTTTGTCTTAGAAATACGTTTTCCAATCATATGTCTGTATGTCATCGTTTTACCTCATGTAGCTTTCCAATGGAAGAAAGCTTACACGAAGTCCGTCCTACCCGGAATACGCAAAATCGCAAAAAGTCATGAAGAGCGGATCGCCAAATCGGATATTTATAAGAACGCATTTGTTAAATTCTTTGCTTGGTCAGCGAAGTTATGCCCACTTTTATTCCCGCCGTCAAATTTGTCAATTTCGATGGGCTAGAAGTCACAGGAGATCACGAGGTCACGAGGTCATGTGGTCACGAGGTCAAATGTATGAAATGCTGATATTTTAGTTCGGAAATGTTTCAGTTCATTCTTTTTCTTCTAAAATATATATCATTTGCCACCCTTTGCTCTTCTTGTTGATGAGATATCGTCATATCGAATATGAAACATCGTTAAACCAACTCATGTTATTTGACCTAAAAATAATGACGGAGGCTATGGATAAAACCCGTTGGCCGAATCGGGTTGAAACTTGCACAACCGTATTCAGAGCCAAAGACTACCCTGTGAGTAAATGTTTTATAGTAAATAGGGTGAAGGCTCGCTACAGAGGCCACATGAGCACCAACTGGGTCGTTCTAACTCTAGGCTGAGATACTGCTTAACATATGCTCATACCGTAAGGTTAATACTATCTTTAAGTGGATTGCGATGAACAAAATTCACCCGCTGTAGGCAAGGGACAGTACTGTTAAGCTACTTCTTAGTTGGGGGAGGGGGTAGTGCAACCGCCCCAATAGCCTTCATTCCTAATCATTAGAACTATGGGAGTGCACCAATGCTTAGCCTGCAACCACTTAAGCCCCCTGTCATTTTCGCAAGATCGCGCCATTGGAAATGTCCCCACCAGGTGGTGGACAATACAAATGTTTTCATGAGGTGGTGACAGGGCATTGGTCTGGAGATATATGAGCTGAGAGCAGCACCACAACCACATCCGCCTTGATATAGTTGAAAGGTGGCTAGTCCATTATCCGTACCGTACCACTTAGGGAATCGGGCAAATAACCATTGCGCGTGTCACCGTGTGCTGCGGACGGCTGATGTCCAGCTGGCCACTCCAGCATCCTCTGCTGAAAGCCTTCTCGATTATGTTTTCTTTTGGATATTGCGAACGGTATTTAATGATGGGAATACATAGGTACGAGAGTGTGAAATAAATTGCATTAGCTAAATCGATACTTCGATGAAGCACCGCGTCATGCCTACCTGTGATGTCTACCGCTATATATGTTCCGTACGGAGGCACCACCGGATGGTGGCACAAGAACGCCTTCACAACATGCATATTTTAATGGAATGATAAGACAGTAAACACGTGTGGCGGAGGATTTCGGCTTCCAGCTGCTGCCACCTTATCGACGTTCCATTATCCTCGCCTGCAGCCGGCTGTCCGCCTTCGCATCAACATATTCTTAGGCAGAGGCGGCGGCAGCAGTGGCAGGGGCTACCGTCGCAGTACCAGCAGCGGCACAGTGGTAGCGGCAGGGGGCAGGGGCTGCCATTACGGTATTAGCAGCGGCACAGTGGTAGCGGCAGGGGGGGTGCATTGCAGTATTAGCAGCGGCACGTGGTAGCGGCAGGGGGCAGGGGATACCATTGAAGTATTAGCAGCGGCACAGTGGTAGCGGCAGGGGGCAGGGGCAGGGGCTGCCATTGAAGTATTAGCAGCGGCACAGTGGTAGCGGCAGGGGGCAGGGGGCAGGGGCTGCCATTGAAGTATTAGCAGCGGCACAGTGGTAGCGGCAGGGGGCAGGGGCTGCCATTGCAGTATCAGCGGCGGCACAGTGGTAGCGGCAGGGGGCAGGGGCTGCCGCTGCAGTATTAGAAGCGGCACAGTGGTAGCGGCAGGGGGCAGGGGCTGCCATTGCAGTATTAGCAGCGGCACAGTGGTAGCGGCAGGGGGCAGGGGCTGCCGTTGCAATGCCAAAGGCGGCGACGGCGCGGTGGCAGCGGCAGTACAACCGCGCTGCGTCAAGAAGCACGCTGCCCCTGTAGCGGTTCGGAACATCGTGAGGCAGCGCGCTTCCCCTGCATCGTCCCGGAAAATCGTCAGGCAACGCGCTGCCCTTGCAGCGGCCCGAAAAATCGTGAGGAAGCGCGCTACTCCTGTAATTGTACGGAACATCGTGAGGAAGCGCGCTACCCCTGCAGCGGTCCGGAACATCGTGAGGCAGCGCGCTACCCCTGCAGCGGCCCAAACATCGTGAGGAAACGCGCTGCTCGGCAGCGGTCCGGAACATCGTGGGGCAGCGCGCTGCTCGGCAGCAGTCCGGAACATCGCGAGGAAGTGCGCTTCCCCTGCAGCGGCTCGGAACATCGTGAGGCAGCGGTCCGGAACATCGCAGCCCGTCGGTAAACAAAGCGGTGCGCGGCTGCTAATGCGTCGGTCGATGTCGGCTCAGTCGGGCGGTCTGGTGGTCCGGCGACAACTACACACGCCGTCGGCCCGCCCACGTGTGGACACCTCTCTGGAAAGCCGACCTACAATCGCGACACGAACTTCATTCATTGCAGTCAGCTTCGAAGATAGCATTCATCTCGGTCATGGGTGTCCTCAAGTATTCTGAATGCTTCCCAAGTCCAGAAGTTCAGGAAATAGGCTGGACATAATGATGCGGCTGCAACTTCAGTATGGCACAATATGCCATGCCATGGGGTGCACATACATACAAGCATGCATACAGATACACAGACGCGTAGATATGTATATGTTTATATATATATATATATATATATATATATATATATATATATATATATATATGTTCAGAGTTGAAAGGTCTACCACGAACCTTGCTTTTACTGGATTTTACTACTGGTGTTACCACCGACACGCTAAAAACCCCTTTTGCCGTTTTTTACCGGTAAGGTTCCTGCACAAACGTTGCTTAACCTATTTCAGGTCTATGAGACGCGCTGTTTTGTGTCTACTAGTGTGTCAAGCTTACCACACAGCGCCTATAATACATAGAACATGGGCAAAAGATTGTTCATATTGCCGTTGATTTTTGGAAGGAATGCTGGTTTGCAGTCATTCTGTAGTCCATGTTGCTATGCATATTGTAGAGAGCAATCACTTCTCTCAGCTCAGAGAGAATGGGCTCCCTCACGCCACTGGGATTGGGGCCCAACTTGAAAGGAACTGCTAAAGCAGAAAGCTGAAGATACGAAGCCCTCGTCATGCGCAGTACGGGGGGAAGACATCGACAATTTCCGGACTCACGCAGGTTTTCCACGCGAGAATCCATAAATTTGAATGTATGGCGGGCTGTTTTAAAAAGGTATTTCGGAATGAAAAGCGCGTGTCAACATAACATAGCACGTCACTAAATTAGAAAATTAAAAGCAGTTTCAGAATATACGAAAATAATTAATACATATAGTTATGTTGATGAAGAACAGCCGAAAACCTGGCGAACATCGGGAAACGATTTCAGTGCGATGATTCAAAGTTTCCAGATTAAATATAGCTTTTGCTCTGAATAATAAATTATATCACTGCTCAAATATATCGCTGTAAAAATGCAGCACTGCTAATGTTAGTCGTGGTAGAGCTATCAAAAGTACAGTATATTATTACATAGTCGTACACATTATGTGGTGGAGTACAATTTTTCAATCGAGTAGCATATTCCGACAAACGGTCCTGATGCCCAACTGCTCCTCTGAAAACAACTCTCCATACCTTCAAGTTTACGCCGAAACGTGGCGTGATGCCGTCAATTCTCGCTAACCAACCGTACCTGTAAGAACCTTGGCCATTCCGAAATGTTCTACCCAGCGGTCTTCTTCCGATACCTCCATGACCTCCTGATGGGACTGCCGTGTGCGAACTCTGCGAAGCCTCCCCATCCATTTTTATCTCAGCAACTGCCCTTGAGCTAGCTCAATAGCCATCAGATGGCCCACAAGCTGGCGCCTCCTTGCCCTTCTGGAGCGAATGACTCGCCATCTCCTGTGATGTACCTTGTCATGGCTGACGAGCTGGCATGGCATCGCTGGGGACGATGAAGTGCAGTGCACATAGCAGCACACACAGCACACATACATTTGCGTTAGCTTCGTCGTCAAAATCCAGACCGACCCGGCGATAAATATCTTGCTAAGCGCAATGATTCGCACAAAACAAACCACCTGCTACTTTTTCACGTCCTTCGCCAAAAACACTCCAGCCAATGGTATACTGAAGTCAAGTTCAGACCCCCCTCTCAGAATGCGTTTGGCTCCTGTGTCCGGACTCGTCGAGTCCAGTCACGAACGCTCCGAGCGGAAGCCGTCGCCTGTGTGCCGGCGCCGACATCGGCATTCGACGCCTCGACTCTCGGCTATGGCCGGGGATGTTATACCATAGATCATGTACGCCTGGATTGGAAACCAATAGCTGTTTGCGTATCAGCCCACCTAGCTTATGGCTGTTTGCGTATCACCCACCTAATTCTTTCCTTATCGATTTATTACGCTCCGTTCAGAAGTTGTCATGGTGCGAAGTGAAGACATCTGTGAGAGGGGGCCCACCTCGCCCCAAGGGTCGGCCCACCGATGTTGATATCTTGGATCTTTATCTTGAATCCTTATCTCTTATCGCTCTATCTTTATCTTGATCTTGAAATTATTGGACAGGGCAAAGTAAATGAAGGCACTGGGCAGACCAAAATGAATTGGGGGGGGGGGGCACATTCCATTGGCTTCCATGTTAGAAGTTGAAATAATTGCGGGGGTAGGTTAAGCAAGCATTGAGGTGGCAGTTCCGCCTCAAAGGTGTATAAAACAAAACCCCTGAGTCGAACGACTGGCAAGTAGTAGCGAATCGGCGAGAGGAAGTGGCGTTGCCAGCTAGGGTATGTTGCAAGGGCTGATCCAAGGGAGAGGAAGCGAAAGTGGCGCCCCTTATGACCCGAAGGACGCATCTCTTGGAGGTTCCAGTGTACCTCTTCCCTCGAATTTCTCAGCGCAACGCCCTCCTCGGCCTGGGAACGGCAATCCTCTGGGAGTCCGAACGCACTCCGCGAATTTTTCGGCGAATGGCACTCCTCAGACAAAAACAAATGGTGGCCCTCTGGGAGATCGGAGTGTACCCCGTCCAAATGTTCTGGATCAAGCGCCGCCCCTCTGGAGAAATGCCGTCTCCTTGAAAAAAAATCATAAATCTGTCAGTGGCATGATGTAGGGAGATGGGCTTGTTCCCTCCATGGAACTTCCACTCAATCCTCTTTGCGGATTGGTGGGTACACCGAAGTCTGTACTGTCCCATTCAGTTGTGTAAACCACTCCATCGGAAAACATCAGCCACATATCTAGAGAGCTAGGAGGGTGGGGCGAAAGCAGAACCGCCCATTCTTATCTTTGAGGGTGAAACTGCCCCCTCAATGCTTGCTTCCCCCACCCGCAATAATTTTAACTTCTAACATGGGAGCCTATGGAATGTGACACCCCCCCCCACTATTCATTTTGATATGCCTATTGCCTTCATGTACTTTGCCCCCTCTGATCATTTTAAGAAATCAACATCGGTGGGCCGACCCTTTCGGCGAAATGGGCTCCCTCTCACAGATGCCTTCATCGCGCATCACGACAACTTCGGAACGGAGCGTAATAAATCAATAAGGAAATAACGGTAAGGTTCACTGATCAATTATGTATCATGAAAGGCAGATGCAATCCTCCTGGGTGGCTGAATCAATTGGAAAAAAATGCCAATATGAAACGCGTACCCCGAACTCCCATAGGAGCACGGCCTAAAACTCGCCGCGTTCCAGTGTTTTTACTTACCCTCCGCTAGGTGGCAGGTTGGTGCCGCGGATACGCGCAGATGAAAGGCGCCGACGCGGAGTTTCCAATCCAGGCGTACATCATCCATGGATATACCAAGTCAGTTTCCGTTCTCACCGGCGACGACGGCCGGTCGGCGGATGCTGTGTCATTACGCTATGACACAGTCGGAAGTCATTGCGCCGTGTCATCACGGTGACACTCATGTCAGTGTGACTGGGTGGTGCGCGACTGGCCCTGGTCAGGGAGTTGCCGCAGGGCAGCCGAGGAGGTCAGACGCGGCCGAGCGGGTCAAAGTGATCAGACGTGCAGACGCTGAACGGCTGATCGTCACTGGTATCTGTGGAAACTTGGAGGCATAATCTCGCTGGTGTTTGCTTTTGTTGGATTGGAGGAACTGTCGAAACTGTTGTTCAAGTGGTCGCCGTTTGATTAATCATCAGTCCGATCAATACAAGGGCAGTAACGGCTGGCGGTGTTGGAGATACTATTGGATTTGCGGACCAGGTACCGCACAAGCGAGATAAACCCGAGACGATGATGACCACGCTCTGCTCCTTGCTTACAATTAAAATGCTGCATCTTCTGAAAACTTCTTGTCAAAATACACTGCTTCATTCACTCAAATCACCACACACTGGCAGCGAAAGCATACCGTTGCTCGTAGCCTAAGCGCAAAATATACAGAGGCTGAAGTTTTTAAATTCCTCATCTCGCGAAAAACTTAATGGTGATGAGAAAATCATGTTTATGTAGCTCCCTTGCTCAACTCTGCGGGTCGCGAGATCGGATGTTTTGCGCCACACTCCTAGCGGGCTTCTCCGATCCCAGCAACTGTGCTGAGGAATGCGGACTAATTAACTCTGTCCGGTATGTCCATGCGGGATGGCTGGTGACGGAACGCTTGCAGGTTCCATGGAAGCCCGAGGAAGTCCACGACAAAGATCGAGCCCTCGAGTGGAGCCTACGCCATTACTGTCAGCAGTCAGGGATTCTTCATTCGATAACGCCCGAACATCTTATGTACATCTCGAAATGTCACTGCCATCAGGATGTTGGCTTTTCCCACTCATTGTGGTTATTTCGATGTTAATAAATGTCAGCCGCTGGAGACGAGGGGGGGGTGAGGGAGTTCAGTTGTTTGCCTCTTGGCATTGGTAAATCACCGATTCACAAAGCAATCCGAGCCGAGAGATGTGCCTTCGAACGAATATTGAATATAATATTGAATTAATATTGAATCTAAAGAATAGTGACTTCTAAACAAGGAGGACTTTCTAAACAAGGGGGACTTTCTAAAGAATATTGCAAGAATATAATATGGAAGTGTTGGACTAAAGCTATTATTAGACTACGAATATTATTATACTAAGAATATTAGTAGACTAAGAATAAGTAATTGTCACACGAGAGTTCAGTCGTTTAAGTTCAGCATACGACATTCTTTTAATGTGCACTGAATAAGCCCAGAGTAACCGAGTACCTCCAGGCACTGCTATTAGCATTTTACAGATAATTTTGCCACATTACGGCCACGCAGTGCCCACGCCGCGCCTGTCTTCGCAGGGCGTGCCGAAGAGCTGATCACCTCACGTGCCGCCTGTTGTGCACTGCCCGAGCTCATAGGAAACCGAAATCTACCAACCACACTTCACTGGGACACCACCTGACAAGTTCCACCTGTCGGCATTTGCGCACCCCGACCGACACGGCACCAGCTGGCGCCGGCGCGGCGGCCGCTCATCCGGCGGACAAAATGTCCCGCCACCGCCGTCGCCACAACCAGGCACAGTGCGGGCGGCGGCGGCGGCAATCAGGCCGCACGTCCCGGCCCAACTGCGCCGCCCGCCTGCCACGAAACGATTTTCCGCTTGCTGCGCTCCGCGTGACGTCACCCGCGAGCCGCTCTGGCTCCGCTGACGTCACACGGGGCCCCGGCGACTCGGATGAAATCATAGAGCCTCATCAACTCCCAATAACACCCGGCGGGTTCAGATGAAATCACGTGATCCCGGTGACACACGATGAAGACGTCTAGTGCCTCGGTTCGGCACGCAGTAGTGACGTGCGATGACCATATTTTGGAGCGGTATCAGGCACGACAGCTTCGGAATCTGGCCAGTCCTGCATCTCCAGCGGTTAGGCTCCACTGAAACGGCGAGTAGGCCATCTGAAATCTGCGTGGTCACTGGATAGGCTATAGTACATAATACAAAATGATAAAACATAAACCAATATATATATATATATATGTGTGTGTGTGTGTGTGTTTGTGTTTGTGTATGTATGTATAAATAAGCATAATAGGATGTCTAGACCTTGAGCGGTAATCTGTCTGAGATGGCTGATGTCTCGGTACGGAACCGCCAGATATGATCAATGATAAGTGACACAGTCCTGACGAAGGCCAACGTACCTGACGTTTATGAATCTCGTAAATACAGGAAGTTCGAACGCAGGTTTTAGGAGGGCTGGGGCCACATGGTTTGGAAAATTTTGGGCTTCGCTACGCAAGTTGCAGTGAATAAAAGAGTTATTTGTGTGTTTCGGCTCCAGACGCATTCAAAGCTGAGCGCCAAGAGATAATAACATGTTTTCAATCGACAGGAAATCTTGCATTGCACGAACCTCCGATGAACCACTTAGCTGTGCTACACAGACTGCAGCGATTTTTCAACATCATTGTCGCTATTTAGCTTTGCCTTATAGCTTCGTGTCTGCTCACTACACTTCTGAAGCGAAAACGCAATTTAAACAAGAATATGTAGCATGGTTGATAACTGCTGGAGATAAAAAGAGCGGTTCCTCTCTGTCAAATTATAATGGACAATTTACGTAGATTCTTTTACGGAACGATTGATGCTATTCAGAGCTTGGCTTCGGAGATCATTCATGGGGCTCGCTGTTGGGCTTAGTTTCTGACAGCTTGCAGCTGGTTCATGCCGCCTGTTCGGTTCTGTATATCCCTGAGTACTGTACACGTGTCGGACACCGGCCCAAGTCTGAGCATTGTACACGTGTCGGACACCGGCCCACGTCTGAGCATTGTACACGTGTCGGACACCGGCCCAAGTCTGAGCATTGTACACGTGTCGGACACCGGCCCACGTCATACAGGCATAAAGTCATAAAGTGTTAAGGCTTAATAAGAGCCACAGGGGCCCATCTGGGTTAAGCCTATCTGGAAAAGGTACTAGAAATGTACATACTCTCACCCTAATCAATCCCTTACTTCAAGTTCCTAGGAAGCTTTATATCGCAGCCTATCTAGCACCCATTCACTTGCTGTTGCATAACACACTCCCATTGTGCTACCATAGACAATCTCATCGGTATCACATCCCGAAGGAAGGTGCTGAATCCACTGCTAGGTACACCCTATATAAAGTTATAAAGCGTTTAGACTTAATAAGAGACCCAAGGGCCCATCCAGTTAAGTATGTAAATGGAAGATAATATAAGCCTGGTAAAAAGACCCTCCCCAACCATCCCACATCCTGAAGAACCAGTCCTCAATATCCCACACACCTATCAATGCCTATCTATCCTAGCTTTCCAGCCCTATTCCCCTGATCTCTCTAAACATATGTGGATTGAATACCTTATTAATAATTTTCAAACTGCATCCATGCCTACTTAAAGGGTCTGTGCTAATTGTACGTCTGAGTATTGTACACTGTACACGTGTCGGACATCGGCCCACGTCTGAATATTGTACACGTGTCGGACACCGGCCCACGTCTGAGTATTGCACACGTGTCGGACACCGGCCCACGTCTGAGTACTGTACACGTGTCGTGTGGTGTGGTGTGGTGTGGTGTGGCGTGGTGTGGTGTGGTGTGGTGTGGTGCAGTGTGTTGTGGCGTGGTGTGGTGTGGTGTGGTGTGGTGTGGTGTGGTGTGGTGTGGTGTGGTGTGGTGTGGTGTGGTGTGGTGTGGTGTGGTGTGGTGTGGTGTGGTGTGGTGTGGTGTGGTGTGGTGCAGTGTGGTGTGGCGTGGTGTGGTGTGGTGTGGTGTGGTGTGGTGTGGTGTGGTGTGGTGTGGTGTGGTGTGGCGTGGTGTGGTGTGGTGTGGTGTGGTGTGGTGTGGTGTGGTGTGGTGTGGTGTGTTCTGGCGTGGTGCGGTGTGGTGTGGTGTGGTGTCGTGTCGTGTAGTGTGTTGTGGCGTGGTGTGGTGTGGTGTGGTGTGGTGTGGTGTGGTGTGGTGTGGTGTGGTGTGGTGTGGTGTAGTATGTTGTGGTGTGTTGTGGTGTGGTGTGGTGTGGTGTGGTGTGGTGTGGTGTGGTGTGGTGTGGTGTGGTGTGGTGTGGTGTGGTGTGGTGTGGTGTGGGGTGGTGTGGTGTGGTGTGGTGTGGTGTGGTGTGGTGTGGTGTAGTGTAGTGTAGTGTAGTGTCTTGTGGCGTGGTGTGGTGTGGTGTGGTATCGTGTGTTGTGGTGTGGTGTGGTGTGGTGTGGTGTGGTGTGGTCTAGTATCGTGCAGTGTGTTGTGGTGTGGTGTGATGTGGTATCATGTAGTGTGTTGTGGTGTGGTGTGGTGTGGTTTGGTGTGGTGTGGTGTGGTGTGGTGTGGTGTGGTGTGGTGTGGTGTGGTGTGGTGTGGTGTGGTGTGGTGTGGTGTGGTGTGGTGTGGTGTGGTGTGGTGTGGTGTGGTGTGGTGTGGTGTGGTGTGGTGTAGTGTCTTGTGGTTTGGTGTGGTGTGGTGTGGTATCGTGTGGTGTGGTGTGGTGTGGTGTGGTGTGGTGTGGTGTGGTGTGGTGTGGTGTGGTGTGGTGTGGTGTGGTGTGATGTGGTGTGGTGTGGTGCCGTGTCGTGTGGTGTAGTGTGGTGTGGTGTGGTGTGGTGTGGTGTAGTGTAGTGTAGTGTCTTGTGACGTGGTGTGGTGTGGTGTGGTGTGGTATGGTGTGGTGTGGTGTGGTGTGGTGTTGTGTTGTGTGGTGTGGTGTGGTGTGGTGTAGTATGTTGTGGTGTGGTGTGGTGTGGTGTGGTGTGGTGTGGTGTGGTGTGGTGTAATGTTTTGTGACGTGGTGTGGCGTGGTGTGGTGTGGCATGGTGTGGTGTGGTGTGGTGTGGTGTGGTGTGGTGTGGTGTGGTGTGGTGTAATGTGTTGTGACGTGGTGTGGCGTGGTGTGGTGTGGCATGGTGTGGGGTGGTGTGGTGTGGTATTATGTGGTGTGTCGTGGTGTGGTGTGGGTGGTGTGGTGTGGTGTAGTGTAGTGTGGTGTGGTGTGGTGTGGTGTTGTGTGATGTGGCGTAGTGTGGTGTGGTGTGGTGTGGTGGCGTAGTGGCAGTGTGGTGTGGTGTGGTGTGGTGTGGTGTGGTGTAGTGTCTTGTGGTTTGGTGTGGTGTGGTGTGGTATCGTGTAGTGTGGTGTGGTGTGGTGTGGTGTGGTGTGGTGTGTTGTGGTGTGGTGTGGTGTGATGTGATGTGGTGTGGTGTGGTGCCGTGTCGTGTGGTGTAGTGTGGTGTGGTGTGGTGTGGTGTGGTGTAGTGTGGTGTCTTGTAACGTGGTGTGGTGTGGTGTGGTGGTGCGGTGTGGTGTGGTGTGGTGTGGTGTGGTGTGGTGTGGTGTGGTGTGGTGTGGTGTAGTGTAGTGTAGTGTCTTGTGGCGTGGTGTGGTGTGGTGTGGTATCGTGTGTTGTGGTGTGTTGTGGTGTGGTGTGGTGTGGTGTGGTGTGGCGTGGTGTGGTGTGTTGTGTTGTGGTGTGGTGTGGTGTGGTATCATGTAGTGTGTTGTGGTGTGGTGTGGTGTGGTTTGGTGTGGTGTGGTGTGGTGTGGTGTGGTGCGGTGTGTTGTGGTGTAGTGTGGTGTGGTATGATGTAGTGTGGTGTGTCGTGGCGTGGCGTGGTGCGGTGTGGTGTGGTGTGGTGTGGTGTCGTGTAGTGTGTTGTGGCGTGGCGTGGTGTGGTGTGGGTGGTGTGGTGTGGTGTGGTGTGGTGTGGTTTGGCGTGGCATGGTGGGGTGAGTGTAGTGTGGTGTGGTGTGGTGTGGTGTGGTGTGATGTGGTGTGTTGTGATGTGGTGTGGTGTGGTGTGGTGTGGTGTGGTGTGGTGTGGTGTGGTGTGGTATTGTGTGGTTTGTTGTGGTGTGGTGTGGTGTAGTGTAGTGTGTTGTGGTGTGGTGTGGTGTGGTGTGGTGTGGTGTGGTATGGTGTGATGTGGTGAGGGTTGGGGTGGTGTGATATGGTGTGGTGTGGTATGGTGTGGTGTGGTATGGTGTGGTGTTGTGTTGTGTGGTGTTGTGTGGTGTGGTGTGGTGTGGTGTAGTGTAGTGTATTGTGGCGTGGTGTGGTGCAGTGTGGTGTGGCGTGATGTGATGTGATGTGGTGTGGTGTGGTGTGGTGTGGTGTGGTGTGGTGTGGTGTGGTGTGTTGTGGTGTGGTGTAGTGTGTTGTGACGTGGTGTGGCGTGATGTGGTGTGGTGTGGTGTAGTGTGGTGTGGTGTAGTGCAGTGTAGTGTGGTGTGGTGTGGTGTGGTGTGGTGTGGTGTGGTATGGTGTGGTGTGGTGTGGTGTGGTGTGGTGTGGTGTGGTGTGGTGTAGTGTAGTGTATTGTGTTGTGGCGTGGTGTGGTGCGGTGTGGTGTGGCGTGATGTGGTGTGATGTGGTGTAGTGTGTTGTGACGTGGTGTAGTGTGTTGTGTTGTGGTGTGGTGTGGTGTGGTGTGTTGTGGTGTGGTGTGGTGTGGTGTGGTGTGGTGTGGTATGGTGTGGTGTGGTGTGTTGTGGTGTGTTGTGGTGTGTTGTGGTGTGGTGTGGTGTAGTGTGTTGTGGCGTGGTATGGCGTGATGTGGTGCGGCGCTGTGTAGTGCGGTGCGGTGTGATGTGGTGTAGTGTGGTGTGACGTGGTGTAGTGTGTTGTGTTGTGGTGTGGTGTGGTGTGGTGTGGTGTGGTGTGGTGTGGTGTGGTGTGATGTGGTGTAGTGTGTTGTGACGTGGTGTAGTGTGTTGTGTTGTGGTGTGGTGTGGTGTGGTGTGTTGTGGTGTGGTGTAGTGTGTTGTGGTGTGGTGTGGTGTGGTGTGGTGTGGTATGGTGTGTTGTGGTGTGTTGTGGTGTGGTGTGGTGTAGTGTGTTGTGGTGTGGTGTGGTGTGGTGTGGTGTGGTGTGGTGTGGTGTGGTGTGGTGTGGTGTGGTGTGGTGTGTTGTGGTGTGTTGTGGCGTGGTGTGGTGTGATGTGGTGTAGTGTGTTGTGACGTGGTGTAGTGTGTTGTGGTGTGGTGTGGTGTGGTGTGGTGTGGTGTGGTGTGGCGTGGTGTGGTGTGTTGTGGTGTGGTGTGGTGTAGTGTGTTGTGGTGTGGTGTGGTGTGGTGTGGTGTGGTGTGGTGTGGTGTGGTGTGGTGTGGTGTGTTGTGGTGTCGTGTGGTGTAGTGTGTTGTGGCGTGGTATGGCGTGATGTGGTGCGGCGCTGTGTAGTGCGGTGCGGTGCGGTGCCGTTGGAGACCTCTGCGTGTGGCGAGGTCGACGGCCGCACGTGCTATGGTAGCTCCATCAGTCAGTGTCTGGCTGACAGTCGGCCGGCCGCCTCTGTCACGGGCCGACATGGACATTGTGTCGCTGAGGCCGGCGGCTCAACCACGCCACGCTAATCACCAGGTGCATGCGAGACGTGCGGTGAGCGGCCGCCCCAACACACACGCCGCGGTAGGCTGTCACGAGTGGTGAACGGCGCGGCAGACAGGGGGCAGTCGCTCACGCCGACTTCGTGTGGGGTCAGCAGACTTTTGCCGGTTAGACTGGTTGCCGGTTAACTCGGCTAGACTGGGCAGGCACCGCGCTTCTTTCGCCCCGGCGGCAAGGTTAGCTTGGACGGAATGGTAGACAGGTGGTTTTTGTGTCGGAATATACCTGTTGCACCGTGCTTAGTCAATGCATGTTGTGCCCTTTGTGATGAAACCGAGATTTACCGCGTTTTGCTACAGCTACTCATCAAAAATCGTCTACCATTATCAGCGGTCGCCCACTATTACGTCTGCAGTTTGCTTCAAACAGCATGGTCATTGTGTTTGGTTAACACATTGTGAGCAAATTGTGTATTGTATTATGAGACAAAGTAGTCGGTGTTAGTAATGTTCTACTTTACAATGTGAAATTCACATGAGGCGGGACGATGACCGCCAAGCATGGTAACATCACATGTCAGGCTGTATGCCGATGTAGGCCAAGGTGACATGATCAAGGCATGGATATGCCCTCTTTCGTGAATAGTTACGCTGCAAACGAGCTTTGACTGGAACAGCGACGGTGACAGCCACGGGGAGGGGCAACCCATGCTAAATGTTGTGACCTTGCGGAAATTTGCATTGATGTGGCACCCTTCTCACCAAAGGTCACCCCTTCTCAGTAATCAGGTAAGCCCCACACATGTACACCAATCAACGTGAAGATGTGGTGGTCGAGTTCGGAACGTGACTGAACAAGTCAACTGATGTTGACAGGCCAGTCAGCGTGCCACTACCGACATCACCCTGCAGCAGACGGGGACGACAGTCATCCTGCCGTTCCCGTCAATTGACAGCTGACCTTTGGCGTCTGATGCGACCCTCTGCGCCGCGCTGGATCTCTCTCGTCGGGGTATCACGTCGGCAATCTGCCAGCTGAGGCAGCTGAGGTGGCTTTACAGCAATATGTGACGTGTGACAGTGTTCTCCTCTCTGGACATCGATCTGGGGGCCTGTAGCAGAACATCGCTGCCTGCCTGGCAGTGGGGCACACGATCTGCGAGCACGCACCATGTTCACCCCAATGTGCACATGTTGATGCATGCACATGTACAAGGATTTGCGCTAGGGGGAGGGGCAAATCGATTTGGACGAGGCCACCTACCACCATTTATCACGAAGTCTCCGGATTTCGACTACTATTTTTTCAAAGAGGCTCATCATTTATTTTTTAAATGAAATAATTAGTGACAAAATTAATTGTCCTGCGAAGGGGGCCCAATCTACCACCATCTTTTCTGATTCACCAGAGTTCAGCCCCAGCTCCCAACCTGTTCGAAGGCTTTTCTTTTGGTATCCCAATTGATAAATCACCTCACACTGCTGAAATTACACCTGTACAAATCACAAAAAAATGGGAAATTTTCCAATTTCATACATTCCAGTTCATAACGCCCAGTCGACAAAACGCCAACATTCCTGTACTTGTAAACCCGCCTGGCGTATTCGTCACATTCGCCACAATTGGTGCGATTCTCCGGCTTCTGCTAGGCCTCATACGTTTTGCTAATTGCTGCCACATGATAGTCTTGTGCCACCGACCATCGTCAGCATGTATGAAGAGATCCGTGGATCTCTCCGAGGTTTGAGAGAGAAGACAGACCTGTAACGACAGAAGCAGCGAAAACTCAAAGACAGCAAGAGCTCCAGGCACCCTAGGCGAACACTTCCGCAACTTTAGAAGGACAATCTCACACAAATTTCCCAACTTCACTGATAAAAATGTGCGAAGCGTATATATTCTCTGAGAATAGCAGACGTTCTTATTTTCCCTATTCAAATTAGACCACACAAAACGAGCACACCGTTCGCGATATGCTGAGAACACCATCCTCAGAAGAAAATGTCAGTGCGTTGAGACTTACAAATGTACTCATGTATAACCACCTTCAGGACTCAGGAAGGATAAGAATATCGTTTAGACTCAGGTGAAACCAGTCAGATTGAGAACAGCAATTGGTCTCAATTTGAACAGCTATGCTCAATTGAGATCAGTCGCAAGTGTCACTCTGACTCTTCGTGGGTCGCAAATGTACTCATGCAAAACCACTTCAAAGTTTCAACAAGCAGATTCTTGTTCTCGCTAAAGCCAGTTCATTTGAGAATAGGTTAGTTGATTGGTTTCAACATTCAACATTCAACATTTCAACACTATTGGTTTCAACATTCGAAGCTATCACTCAAATAAGACTACAGTTTCAGGTTTCATTTGAGCAATACATGCCTCAGCGAGAGTGGTTGTTGTCATAAATGTCCCTCTCTGTTCTCATATGAAACCCCTTTCAGAATTAAATACACGTTTTATTTTAGTATCCCGGCTACATAAAATAGGTTAGATGAACAGTTGTCTTTTCCCAGTGTCACATGGCATACTTTTAATGTACAGCTCCAGTGTGCCGCACACCTATCGCCGGCGTCATCTGCCACACATTCCGCTCATCGCTGCCTCAGAGGATGATGTCCTGGCGATGGCCAGCCAAGTCATGGAAGAGGAGTTGTGAGCTCAACAACATTCTGTTTATTTGTCAAATGCGTTCTAAAAATGGACCATGTAAACAGGCATGCCTTTGCATCAAATATCGTCGTCGTCTGTATTTTCGCTACACCATTCGCAAACAACACTCCTGGACTTGGACATATGTCTGGGCATACTCTGAGAAATACTGAGGGCACCTGCTCAGGCATAAAGGAGACACAGGGAGCTCCAAGGATTTACGCCGAAAGCAAGTTCAGGCAGAACGCAAGTTCAACTTCTTTGCCCGTTGTTTTCCATGCTACGCTCTGAGCCTCCTTTATCCACAAACAGATATACTAGAACAGCCCATGTGGTACAGAGGAGAAACCAGCCACAGGTATGGTCTCTGCCACCGCCAAGCCGTCTTGAACCGTGACGGGACTGTCGGAGAGTGCCAATCGGCAGCTGGAGACAGTTCAGTGATAATGTGAGAGAAATGTGAGACAGTGATAATTCCAGCTAAGGTGCTGGTCGAGGAGGACACCTAACACTTTAACGGTGGGTCGTAGATTCACAGTGATCGCAGTCCGGTGTGTGTACATGGTTATGGAGAACAATAGTGAGTTGAATCGCATGACAACATAGTCCTTTAAAAAAATTGCCTACAGCCGGTGCGTTCCACGACAGATCGACCAAATATTTTTTTTCTCTCAAATAGTACACCCACTAAATTTATATTTGGACCAAAATTAGTGTATAGGGTAGTCTTGTGCTCTGATCACGCCTGAACAAGTTTTAGCCCGAGCCGACTAACGGTTTCGGAGTTATAGCCTTCGGAAATATTTTAACACGAGCACTGGAGGGAGCGAAATCCGCCCACCCTCCGGTTTTTCGTAGTTAACTGCAGATTTTACCGATCGATATACGCGATTTACTGCGTACCTGCTTAGAAATGACCGGCGCGTCGTTTAAAGTAAGAAAAATGGAAATCAGCCGACATTTTTTCGAGTTAGGGGCCGTTAAAGTCAAAACATTTCTTAGCGCCAGACCACAAAAATCGGCGCTGATGAGCTTCCCGTATATCCGCAAGAGGGAAGTGTTCTTGGCAACACTAACGACTTGTTTGATATATAGCGATATGCTATATAGTTTCAAGATCATGTTAGGTCACCGAGGTCAAGTCAGGTCAAGTTCATGACAGGTTAATTGAACCAAACTTGGTCAACTGGAATGTTGTCATAAATGCACTACTGTTCGTCATGTGTACTGTTTATCATCGCGTTTCCATACTTTATTCATGTACTTCACTCCTTTCTTCGCGAAGCCGATTACGCCGAGCTGCCCGACGGAGCAGTCGGACGGGCGGCCCGGTTCTGGCAACTGGAACAGGGACCTGACCTGATAAAGTGCTGCTATATAGGTGACCTGAGGTCAAATGTCAGGCATAGCATCTGTATTGCATCATTAGTAATGTCCAAAACATCATTGATGCCCATTTTGGAGTATTTAAACACAATCACAGCGATCCATAACAATGACAAGCCAAGCCACGCAATATAATACAATTTTTACAATTGTGACCTCATTTGACCTTGAAGATATTAACCTAAGGTCATGAAATTTGGACACGATAGAGTTCACTACCGTACCCATCTACCCTGCGAATTTTGTTCCTCCAGCTTTATTAGGAGCCGAGATCTTAGGGGGGGGGGCGGAATCCGTCCCCGTTCCAGTGCGCGTAATTTTCAGAGGCCCTCCAGGGCGCGTGTTAAGGGCACACAACAAGGGTATCTGTGGCGATAGATATTTAATCGATAATGAAGAGTAAGTGTAACGTATTATGCACATTTGAGAATAAAAATGATTAAAGGAAATGCATCCGCGATTAATTATCAACATTTCTCACGTTTGACCTTGTGACCCCATGACCCCGTGACCTCGTGATCTTCTGTGACCCCTAGTCAATTGAAATTGATAAATTTGATGGCAGAAATACAAACGGCCATGATTTGGCTGCCATATAAAAAATTACAAAAACTGCGTTTTGCTTTTAAATATCCCATATAGGCGTCCGTTCTCCATGACTGCTATGATTTTCCGATGTTCGGAACGGACGGATTTGGAGTAAGTTGTCTCCCATTGGAAAACTACGGGGGTGGAACAATTAAATAAAAGGAGGTGATATGAAAACGTTTGCTTATAAAAAAAAACTTATTGATGGAAGGCTTGCCTAGTCCAGTTTGTCTAGCTTAGTTACCTTAATAAACTTCACAAAGTTCAAGGTCACCCATTGCCGATGTGTTGAGTATTTTTCTTAATATGTTAAATAGTTTATGGGCACATCGGCTGCGTCGATCATGCAGCTCCAATATCAGTCAGCCAAGCAATGGTATATGCACGAAGGCCAGGAGACGAGACAACTGCACGTGAAGTGCATGTACACTCGCCTGCAGTGAAATGTTCTAGGGGACCCTTAACTATGGCTGGCCGCTAGGAACGTGGGCTGTGCCGCTCCACACCATTAATTACTGGTAGACTGTGCCGTTTCACAGTTATGCGTTGCGTGACAGCTTCACCACGGGCAAGTGTCCGAGCCATAGGTGACAATTGTTCCCGCCTTGCATTCCTCGGCCGGCCAAACAACATTGGCAGTTCAACGAGCAGGCTACCAATGGACTCCTGTCGACAAGCAACAATTGATAGCGGCGGATTTCTGACTCCGGCAACACAGAATGAGCTGGAAAGGTTAGAAGAAGCTCGGTTGCAAAGATGTAGTGAAAGGATATGGGAGGTTTATGATGTCAATGAAACATTATCTGGCCCCAAAATAATAATGGAATGTCCAACTTGTATACTTTTTATAAATGTAGTTCGAATTCGTGCTGGGGTGGCTTTATGGACCAGGATCCAATAGCTAAGCAGAGCTTGTTGCGTGAACCTTGGCCTCACCACCCGATCCATGAATTGCAGTTTTACAGTAGAAATTGGAAAAAATGCTTCACGTGCTGCCAATACAACGACACGGCCACCCGGGTTGCTCGCTCTCGACCTTATCGTGCCAATTGCCAACTGATCCTCCTACACGGGGGCTAAAAGCGAGCGCACGAAGGGACTCGAACCCAGTCTCGCCAAGACAGGGGATACCAGCGCGGGATAGTGCTCTCACCAACTGAGCCACCGGTACGGACGGCAAGTCCCGAGGAGGCACTTGCTGACTTAATTCAGATTCACTGACAAGTCGATTAGTTGCTTGATTAAATTACGCCTATTTCATTGAGAATCACAAGTTGTTGGGCGTTATGAATATGTTGTATGATATATTAGTATTTATTGTATATGCTGTGCACTGTATTGTAAGCGACATACTCAGAATTCCAAACTAGGAAGTGATCTGATCTAGCATATTCCACTTGAATATTGGTCTGTCTGGATCAATATTTTGACAAGCTCTAATGGTTAATGTTTGCTTCATGGTAATTTTTTATCAATACTAGGTGGGAAATGACAAATTTTTGTGGTCTACCCATCCCCCATGGATGCTTTATGTCACACTTCAGCTATGGATATTGGATTGCTTTGCCATACACCTGACAATTGATCACATCATATACACCTATGGATAATTGATCCTGCCAACCTACAGCTATGGATAATTGATTGTTCATAGCTGCACCTACACATTTTAGATCCCCAAAAGGTGTTGAGGAATTCCACAATATGCCAGTGAGGTGAAAAACACCAGAAAAACTTTGTCCTGACCCCAAATGCATGGTAGTCATATCTCATGCACCATTTTAATTTTCCCTTCACCAGCTTTCCCATTGCACATTATACCCATTCACATTTTCACAAGCAAACAGTGCTTTTGGAAAAAGGGCTGCATTTAGGTTGATTAAAAGGGCTGCATTTATACATTTATTTGCATTATATATCATATTGACAATTTCCAATGTTCATGTCAATCAACTTGTAATGAACAAGGACATTCACTTTACATTAAACTCAGAAACCACTTAATGTCGACATTCTCCACATACTACTTTCTAGCCCAGTCCTTATGAACAAGAACCACTTAAGTTAGATACAATTATGGTATGATTTCAAGAATGGCTTAGGGATGTACGTATAATCGATAACAGCCTGGGTTCGTGGCATCGCCCTTGCTAATTTTTACTAGCACCCGTGCAGTGGAGTTGATAAACATGTTCGATAGTGCTCCAGACTAAGAGAACAGCTCTCCACCAGCGCATTTAATTCAAATTCTGCGTAATAAATCATTGCTTTATCTCACCTTCATCCAATCTCCATCTCCGCGCCACCGTCGCTGGATGAACCGCGCATGAACTTGAGTTCGCAATTGAAATAAAACTATCAAACATGCAAAAGCTAATCCTGTCATCCATCAGTCACCTAAAATTATATGTATCAAAACATGCTAATTTAACACGCGCACTGGAGGGGGGCGAAATCCGCCCACCCCTCCTATTTTTCGCAAATAACTGCAGATTTTACCGGCCGATATACGCAAATTTCGGTGTACCTGCCTAGAAATGAACGGCACGTCGTTTAAAGCAAGAAAAATTGAAATCGGCCGAAAATTTTTCAAGTTAGGGGCCGCTAAAGTCAAAAATGTTTTAGCGCCAGACCACCAAAATCGGCGCTGATGCGCTTCCAGTATACTGACAAAAGGGAAGTGTTCTAGGCAACACTAGCGACTTGTTTGATGCATATTGATATGCTGTATAGTTTCAAGGTCATGTTAGGTCACCAAGGTGAAGTCAGGTCAAGTTCATGACAGGTTAATGGAACCAAACTTGATCAACTGGAATGTTGCCATAAATGCACTACTGGTTGTCATTTGTACTGTTTGTCATTGCGTTTCCATACTTTATTCATGTACTTCACTCCCTTCTTCACGAAGCCGATTGCTCCGAGCTGCCCGACGGAGCAGTCGGGCGGGCGGCCGGTTCCGGTAACTGGAACAGGTAACTGACCTGATAAAGTGGTGCTATATAGGTGACCTGAGGTCAAATGTTGGGTCTAGCATCTGCATTGCATCATTAGTAATGTCCAAGACATCATTCAAGCCCATTTTTGAGCATTTAAACACAATCACAGCGATCCATAACGATGACAAGCCAAGCCACGCAAAACCGGAAAATTTTGCCAATCTGACCTCATTTGACCTTGAAGATATTGACCTAAGGTCACGAAAATTGCACACAATAGAGTTCACTACCGTGCCCATCCACCCTGCGAATTTCGTTCCTCCAGCTTTACTAGGAGCCGAGATCTTAGGGGGGCGGAATCCGCCCCCCTCCAGTGCGCGTAATTCTCAGAGGCCCTCCAGGGCGCGTGTTAACGTTCTTTCATCTTCATCTTCATGTTTGAAATAGAGTCATAGGTAAAACTACTTTTCTAGCGAACAAATACCGAAGCGCGTCGACAATCGCAGCGAATAATCGTCTAAAATGCGTCGGACAAACTGACAAGGAAAACAGGTCTTGGCATGGTATTTTCTTTTTAGCTGGCCCAGGTGCCCCAATGTCCGCTCCAACGTGAGGATGGGTTCTTATCGCTGACGTTAAAAGGACAGCGCATTACTGACCCACAAGTCGTAGACCACTTTAAGCTACACAACGCCAGCGTATCTGGCAACAACGCCTACGACACCACTATGGTAAGCGCTCTAGACGCCCTTGCCGCCAAATCAAATTTTAACTCTAACAACACAGAAGTTTACAACTAATCATTCACTATGCACGAATTGCACCTTGCTCTCAGCAAGTGTGAAAACACGTTGACAGATCCGGTTGACATCCATTACCAGTTTTTTTAAAGCATCTTAACAGGCATTATCCTACGTACCTACTGGCGGTCATTGACGATCTGTACCAAAGCAACACCTTACCCGCCTCCTGGCGGGAAAGCGTAGTCATTCCATTGCTAAAGCCGCACCAAGATCACTCCATCCAAAAGGTTATAGGCTCATCTCACTAGCTGCGCTAGTACGTTGGTCGAGCGCATGGTCAACACACGATTGAGACATTTTTTTAGAATACAACGATCTGCTCGACAAATTGCAATGCGACTTCCAGCTTCAAAATCAACAACAGACAATCTCATTAAACTAGTGCATGACATCAAAAGTAGTCTACGCATCAAACGCACAGCAATAGCTGCCTACTTAGACATCACTGCCGCATTCGACTGAGTGCACAAGGCCGCACTAACACACAAACTCCACAATATAGGCACACTTCATTCTCAACTTTCTCAGAGACAGGACCCTTAAGATCCGATGCGGCAGTGTCACACCAAACACCACACCTCAGGAACAGGGCCTGGTACACGGGAGCGCGCTCTCACCGAGCCTCTTCATCATGATGATTAACAACATACTTGCTGATCACTCAGACATGTCACTTCAATACTCACTTTTTGCTGACGACATAGCTATTTGGACAACGGCAAAATGCTTCCTAAAAGCAGAGAAAGTCATTAAATCAGCTCCAGACCACACCACAAAGTGGTGCAAAACGTGGGGCTTCACCCAGTCACAGAAAGATGGGCCACAGTCACATATAGTCGTCTCGGCCTCACACCCACAACACTACATAAAATATATGACAAAGTCATCGAGCAGGTGGAAAGTTTCAAGTTCTTAGGATAACATTTTGACGAAAAACTTAGTTTCAACATACACACCACCTCCATATCGAATACATGCGCGAAACGAGTCAACGTACTCCGTGCATTTACAGGCGCAGACTGGGGCGGAGACAGGAAAACGCTGTTACGCCTCTACAAATCAATCATACGGCCCATTCTAGAATACATGAGTATCATCTTTTCCACAATTTCAGAAAGCCAGAGCAAAAAGTTAAAAATCATCCAAAACAACTGCATCAGAGCAGCCAACAGGTGCCCTAAGCACCACACCGATATCCTGTCTTCTAGCGAACTCAAACACGCCTCCACTCCACTTAATGAGGACACAACTGTGCCGCTACCACATTGAAATCAAATCCACTAAAAATCATCCAGCACAGCGCTGCTTTGCGCCTGACAGACACGACAAGAGCCGATTTGGGCGCAAACTTCCACCATATAGTGTTGAAATTGTCACGGCTCTCTCAGATCTTAACCTCACAATGCCAACAACTGCAGCTCGGCCATTCTGAACACTCAGTCAACCGAGGGTCGAGCATTTGCTCTCGGAAAAGAAATCGACTATTACATCGCTGGAAATTCTTGACATCTTCCACAAGTTTGCCGATGAAAAAAAATCACAAACCACCCGTATTCACGGATGAGTCGAAACACGAGATCATGGTAGGCATCCGCATCACTGGATCAGGCCATCGGCATTCCAAGCGTCTACCGGATAGCTTCTCCATATACTACGCCGAAGCACTGGCCATTCGTGCCGCCATCTCCATTCTCATAAGGCGTAGAGCTAGATACGTAGTAATTTCCTCAGATTCCAAATCCGTCCTTCAGTCAATTAGCAATACTCACGACTGTTGGCATTCAGCCATTGACAGAATCCAACAAATCGTGGCCCATAACGTAAACAATAACTTTTCCTTCCTCTGGATACCGGGCCGTGTCAACATCCCAGGTAACGAAGAAGCAGATCGGCTCGCAAAGCAAGCCTCAGCATTGAACACCTACCCCAGCATGGAATATTCGGTAGATGATTATAACACACTCCTACAAGGCCACATGCGTCAGCATCACCAGAACACATGAACACAGCACAACTCTACACAACACAAATCCAAGCACACCCACAACATGAAGCCAACGATAGGCACGTGGAACACATCAAACCAATCTCACCGACAAAAAGAAGTCATCCTCACTAGACCTAGAACTGGTTGCCTAAGCTAATACAGCCTCAACTAGAGGATGACCAATATACAAAACCTCGCTGCGACACCTGCAACACCACATTAAGCATAGGCCATATCCTGCTAGACTGTAGTAGATTTCACGCTCAAAGACACCCGCTTAAGGTCTTCTGCCCAAAAGAGGGCATCACCCGGTCGCTTCCATCGCGTCTGGGTGACCACCCAGAACTCCTTCAATTGACTTTTTACGACTTTTCTGCTGCTTTTCGCGACTTTTCTCCTTCAATGCGACTTCTTCTGAATTTGTGCCCCCGGCGCCGTATTTGTGTTCCGTCGCGATTTTTCTAGCTCCGTTACCTTTTTTAGGACCGTACACGATTTTTGAAGGAATCTGGTGGTTTGTTTAGGTCTACGGAGCGATTTTCCTGCCTCGTTCAGTTATTTTTCGGAATCTCTCCATATTCAAGAGGGCTCCGGCTTGATTTTTGTCGGGACCCGATGCGATTTTTAGGGCCACGCTGTGCTGATTTGGGAGGCTTGGAGGGGAGTTTAGACGCCTCTCCTCGAATTTTGGGTACTTCCGACGGAAGTTTGGGTTACGAGCGCGATACTTTTTTTGGGTGGGGGGTTTAGGCGCGAGTTCGCGGGGCGCGTTGTACTTAGCTGGGCCCAGCGCGATTTTGCGGGCCCTGGCACAAATGTCCGCCCCGGCGCATTTTTTGTTGTTGCCCGCTGTATTTATTTAGAGGCTCTTACGCGGATTCTGGGGGCCCCGACGCGAATTTATGGGACTCTAGAGCGATTTTCTTGTGAACCCGACGCGATTCTTTGGAGCCCTCATCTTCAAGAGGGGGGGGGGGATTTTCCTCTTTTGTACGTCACTGCAGCTGTTCAACGTTTTTTTTCAGCCGATGACATCCTTCAGAGTAGAAAGGCCCTTCGGATAACTTTCTTTCGGGACCTTCTCTGAATTTTCCGTTGCTCGGGTCGATTCGATGGAGTCCCTTTGTCATATTTGAGGGTCGAGTTCTGTTTTCGTGAGCATCCTGCGCAATATTTTGTTTGGCCCCAGCACATTTCTTCGGGCTACCGGTGCATTTTACCTGCCCCAACACGGGCCCCATCTAGAAATTTGGTCCACATGTAATCTCCTTTTCGCATTCATTTGGTTTTCGGTAATGTTTTCGAGAAAGATGCCGTATTCACTTTATGCATACCCTTAAACACCGCAGCACATGCCACAGCAATAAGAAATGTACATCACCGTTTTAGGGCAACATGTTGCTTATGCACGGTCAAATTGCAATGCTAAAAAAAGAGATTTGCTATGTTTAGACATTCGAAGTACCATTATGCATGACAATTTTTTTGCAATAGCACACAACGAAATGTTTGCAAAAATACTGGCATTCAAAACATTCATCATGCACGCCACTGGTTCTTGACGCTAGCCAACGGCTTCTAAATCGTTGGACATGTGGCTCCTGATGCTACAAAGATCGTTCGCTCTATGCTTAGGCTAGACAAACCCACAGCCACAACAACAAAATACAAACGGCTGGCTTCCATCCACCAGCTCCAGCTTAGAAGTGGGACATCGGATTCAGCTCTGCATTACGAGATAGATCATACGCTCGCTACGTATGCTTAATTACACGTATTCCGTCTCTCTTCCATTGCCTGTAGCTACATCTATTATGATCTATCCGCCGTTTACAGATAGAGGTAAGGGGGGGGGGGGGAGAGAAGTGAATAAGGCATTGTGAGACTAGTTTCATAATCTTATCTGTTTTAATGCACGTGTGATTCACGCCAGCTTTCATTGGGGAGGATCGAGATATGCTTTGGAGCCGGATGAGAAACAACACAGAGGATTTGCTAATCGCTGCTTCGGAATGTTCAAAAACATTGCTTTCTTCTTTGAATGATATGCCTATGTAATACACTACTTATGGTTTGGTGCAAACCATAGGCGTAGGAACGTCCCTGGGCGCACCCAGGGATTTCCCAAAGTACCATGTCTGAGCACTTTTGGACAGAGAACTCGATAATTTTAATAGTGAACGCACAACATTCACCGCCAAGGGGGATGTGGCAGGCCCCGTGGACGCGCCTATGGCTAACAGCAACATGTGGTACTGAAGAAGAAATGTCATCGCAGTATAAGTACTTTCAAATTCACACTTCACTCTGAACTTCGAACTCTATTCACGACTGATGGATTCTTTTGTAATAATAGTTTTATCTCCCTGGTGCAAGTGAAACCATTATTACCTATTTCTGTTCAAACACAATTTCTTCAACTTCCCCTATGTGCGTAGGGGGGGGGTGCAAGCTTATTACAGCCTCAATAATGTGTTTGAACAGCTTATTACAGCCTTACAGCTTCAGTATGTGGTGTGCTCTAGTTTCCATGATATAGTACTATACGTCTCTAAGATGCCCCCCGTTGTAAATGTCACCGATGTTGGTGAGGAGAAAGAATAAGCAAGAACGTAGCCTTACTTGCTGGCCCATGGCAAAAGAAGTCTCATGATTGATGTTGGAAAGGATGGGAAACTGAATAGCCGGGTGATCGCTGATTGCAAATTATTTGATCTGATCTGTGATCAGATTCTTTGATCTGATGTGTGACAGACCAAGATTGGCAGGCTGACATAATTGTATGGTGTTCGTGTGTTTTTTAAAACAAATGTGTATGATGTTAAAGGCGATGCCGCTTTTTGCCAGGGTCGGTACGCTTTGGAGAGCCAGGTGCATTTTCGTCCTCCAGTTGTGCTCTTAGGATCACCCTGTGTTTATTTGGGGTTCCTCACTCACATTTGTGGGATCCCAGCACGATATTGGGGGCTCCGGTATAATTTCTCGGGGTCACGCCGCGACCTTTCGGCCCAGGCGTGCGGTTCCGGGGAAGATCCGACGCCAGTTTTCTGGGCTCGACGCAATTTTTGTTGACTTCTGAATTATGTAAAGTCCGACCCACGGCCTGATATTTCGGAGCCCCGGCGACATTTCTTTTGTGTCCCGCAGCGATTTTTCGAGCTCCGGTACGTTTTTCGGTGCCGTATGCGGTTTGTTAAGGCATCTGGTGCTATGTTTGAGCTAAGGAGCGATTTTCCTGGCTCGGACATTTATTGTTCGGAATATCTATTTTGAAGGGCTCCGGCTTGATCCTTGTCGGGTTTCGATGCGATTTTGTGGCCACGCTGTGCTTATCTGGGACCACCGACGCCAATTTTTGGGAGCCCCGAGGGGAATTTTTTATGTCCCGACCAGGATTTATGGGACTACTGACAGGAATTTTTGGTCCAAAGCGCGATATTTGGCGGGCTTGGCGCTAGTTCGAGGAGCGTGTTATACTTATTTGGGCCCTAGTGGGAATTTGGCGTTCCAAGGCGCAAACTTTCGGGTACGGTGCAAGTTTTTTTATGCCCGTTGCATTTATGTATAACCCCTAATTCTGGTGGGCCACGACGCAAATTTATGGGGCCCCAGAATCATTTTTGGTTACCCCGACGCGATTCTTGGGTTCTTGGAAGTCCACCTCTTCAGGATGTGGGGGAGGGGGCATTTGGCATTGGTATTCCACTGCGGCTGCTCAACGATTTTTTTTCAGTGGATGGCACCCTTAAGAGTAGAAAGGCCCTTTGGATAACTTTCTTTCCGGGCCTGTTCCGAATTTTCCGGTGCTCGGGTCGACTCGATGGAGTCCTTCTGTGATTTTTTGGTGGTCGACTTGTATTTTTTGTAAGTCTCTTGCGCGATATTTTTTGGCTCCGGTACGATTCTTCGGTCTTCCGGTGCATTTTTTTCGGTGCTCCAAGGCGTTTCTTTTCCGGGGCCAGACGGGTTTTGGGGATCTGACGCAATTTTTGTGGCCGTAGAGTAACATTCCGGGTAGGAATTGATTTTTGGGAAGCCAGCTGCGACTTGTGGGGCTCCGTCAGGACTTTTTGGGCCCCTAATGTGGTTTCCAAGGGCAGCGGCGCGACGTTTTTGGGTCTAAGTGCGATTTTTTGACCATGTCTTCATTTGTTGGGATGCCTGTCGCGAGTTTTAGTGGCCTCGACACGTCTTTGAGGGCCCAACACGTTCTGGTTTCTTTTGGATCGATCACTTGGAGCCCAGAGTGGTTTTCCATGTGCAGACTGTTTTTTTTCGTTGCCCTGGTTTCATTTATTGGGTGTTCCCGATGAGACTTTTGGGGCCCCGGTGCGACCTGTCAAGCCCCAAGCGTGATTTTCAGGGGCCCGGGTGCGACGTTCTGGTACCTTCAGGCTCAGCGTGATTTTAAGTGGCCCGGCCCAACGTTTTGAGTCCCCGTTGTGATTTTCAAGAACCACGGCACTACTTTTTTCAGCCCCCAGAGTGATTTTCTGGGCCCAGGCGCGAACTTTTGAGCCCCCAGTGTGATTTTGTGCGGCCCAGAATGTCTTTCTGCGGCCCCCATCGTGATTTTAAAGGACCACGGCACGACATTTTCTGCTCCCAGCGTGGTTTTCAGGGACCCCGGTCAAACTTTGTGTGCCCCCAGCGCGATTATCAGGGGCCCCGGCCCGACCTTTTGGGACCCAGTGTGATCTTGAGGGCCCGGCCAGTCTTTTTCGGGCCTAGCGTCATTTTCGGGGGTCCGGAGAACCCTTTTGACCCCCAGCGTGATTTACATGGGCACGGTCCGACCTTTTAAGGCCTTAACGTGATTTCATGGGGCTCTGGCGCGACTTATCGGGGTCTCGGCGCGACCCAACGGTATTTTCAGGGACCCGTCCCCCATTTTTGAGCCATCAGCGTCATTTTAGGGTCCCGGGACAAATTTTGAGGAATTCAATGTGATTTTCAGTGGCTTGGCGGGATTTTTTGAGGCCACAGCCTCATGTTCAGGTATCCTTGCGCGACTTTTTGGCGGCTCCAAAGTGATTTGTAAGGGCCCCGGTGAGATTGTTGGGGACACCAGTATGATTTTTAGGGAGCTTGGCGCTATTTTTCCGAACCCAGGCGCGATTATTTTGGGCCCACATCCTCTCATGGGGAGGGGGACTGCTCCAATGCCCCCTCCCTTCGGTACGCCAATGCGCATGCCCAAATGATTGTATAGCTTAACCATGGTGTCTATGGAGTACACCGCACAAAATCAACTTTCCTATGCCCATTTAACTGCTTGCACCATAAGTACTGTTCAGAAATGTACACCCTGCAATTGGCCTAAATTCATCTCATTATCTTCAGGGTTATTAAATCTCAGTCTGGACGTACACATCACTGGAACGATGAAAAGCCTTGGTAGTACTCTCCGTTGTAATTTGGTGTTTTGTACTTTTAATCAAAATGTCTTCATGGAATATATTCTGGGATAAGTGTCTTTCTAAGCAGATATTGTTACATATACCATGGCACCACCATCTTACCGAACCATTTCTGTTCAACGACATAATTTGAATTCAATGTTAAACGTGCTGTCAATGCCACTACACAGTTACCTAGCTGAAGATCCACTCGGGTCAGTTGCCATGCTCGTCATGTGCCTTCTCAGGTCACATGACAAGCATTGCTCGTTACTCGTCACATCATCACTCTTCATATCACTCCTCGTGTGAACTTGTCAGGTCGCACCACGAGCGCCTAATCCTCTCTGGGGTTTTGAGATTCTGACAGGCGTTCTTGCACTTGAAAGTTGATATAATAGGTTGTGGACTTCATTATTGTATCTATTCTACCATGATAAATTATGGAAATAAGTATTTTGCTCTGTTGGATACCAGCACCGATAATACCCAGGCATCTCACTGAAAAGGTTGGATATTTGTGTGCTGTGCCAAACCGTGAAAATCCATTGAAATGTGGAAATTTTTACGTTCTATTTCATACTACAGTCACGCAATGTATGTATCGTGGTAGTAATTTTATGCTTCAATGATCAAAATACATGTAAATGTTGAAGTGTATGGCAGCTAGGAGTAAGGCCACACATACTACATGGCTATGTAATATCAAGGCAAGGAACTTGAACTTGCAAATTGTACGTCTTACCTTGATTGTGTTACGTTACTGCCTTCAACCTTTATAATTTTCTACTGTAGGCAATATTAATGAAATCGACGTTAAATATGTTAACAGTAAAAGAACCACAGTGAAGCTCTAGTATGGATATATTTTGATACTAGCTGGCACATCATCTGCTTTACAGTCTTTTGATAACTTAATATAAGGTGTGAAATATCCATACATCTGTTGGATTACATCAACTCCTGAATTAGTTGCGTTGTTGTAAGGTCATGTCCAAGTGTATATGACTTAAAAAATGAAGTGCTACCATGTGATATATGCAACTTTTATTTTGTTATGGATTGCAGGAACTTTTTTCACATATTCAAATGTGTGCATGCTGCCTTTGATTAAATTTAAATGTCTCAAAAGTGGGAGGGCCAGCTACCATTGTTGGCCCCCCACTTTGAAAAGTGGGAGGGCCATGGCCCCCTGCCCCCTGTGTTCCTACGCCTATGGTGCAAACTGTGAAATACGGATGGGGTACATCACATATGTAAGCATGAATAGTATATACTACAAGTAAAAAGCAATTTACCGTTGGTCACTTGCCGTCGCTTCCTAAAGAAGGCCAACATATTTTTTTCATTTGGCTTGGATGATCTTGCGTCACATTCCGCAGTTTTGCATGTTCATGTTGCTCGAACGTTCCTACATTCATTCGTAATGGGATCTTCAGTACCCACATGGGCGCCGTCCCCCCTTCCGTATTCTAGACTAATCTTCATTACCCGCGCGGGCGCCATTCTCCCTGGTGTTGTGGCCGGCGTCTTCCTCAAAACAACACGGTATATTAGATCGTCTCTGCCGGCTCAAGATCGGCTCATTTCGGCGGCCAGTGCCTGGCGGACGGGGTCGCCGTCGGGACACTCCGCCGCTGCGAGGATGCCGCTTTTCTTCGACGCCACGCAGCCGAATGACTCGGCGGACGGACGGCGCGATATACTTGATGAGCATATTGTGACGCAGCGGCGCTGGCTCGGCGCCGTGTTTTCCTCGGAAGTGACATCTCGGGCACTCTCATTTCAGAATGTGTCGGCGCCTGGAGCGACGTGGACTGTGTCAGCTAAATAGCGGCGGCGGCCGGAGATGCTAGACGAAAACAAATTTGCATTGCCGGCAGGCTCATTGTTCAGTGACAGTGTAGCACTGGAATGTCGACCAGATGTTTGTGAGTCACTCCTGCGGCATAATGGCAATTCAATGACATTCCATTCTTTGTTGCGTAGGGTTATTTCCACCAGCATTTGCGGGTGGAAATTATCCCTCTCCAGGCAACTTCTGCATGCAAGAGTGAGGCGCTTAAGGCACCTGGCGGTAGCTGCTTCGGGTAATATTCCCACCACCCACATTGATAGCGACGTACATGCTTGTTGCGCTTTTCCTAACTGCTGCCATGTTCACGGATGGTGTAGCAGAGTATAAACAAAACTTAACGTTGCTCTGTCCGTTCAGACAGCATGCGTCACACGGAGACGTGAACTTTATTTGTTTTGCTAGTCTGCACACCTTTGCTTCGGATTCTTACAATGTCTGGTACCTAAGATCGGATAGCCAGGAGTATGCCCAGTTCCAGACCAAAATACATCCAGTAAACATGCCCAACTGTTTGGCGGTTCAACCACAGACGGCTTCTGCTAAGGGGGTTGACACGTTCAATGTCTGAATACAACAAGAAAGCAGCTTTGGTATATTGTCGCAAGCCAATCATGCTTGGGTCGTCTTAGGATACGAAATGCCAACGTCATAAAAATACGCATAGATGGCAGTTTTTTTTTTGTCCTGTGTGCAAGGTTAGCATAGCACAGTCCGGGTGGATGGGTGACATATGGCCTGACGCAGTCTATGACGTAAGAACTAGATTATGGTTGGCTAGTCTAGTGAATGAGTATGTAGAATCTAAATAATTCGATTATCTCATCAAGTGGCAGGTTAGCTCAGCACGATCTACAGCTAAGAAAGCCACAGAGCTCCCACTTACACAGGGGGTCGCGGTAGCTGAATCGATAGGGTGTTGGACTCTTGATTATATGATTTTAGGTTCGAGTCCAAAACCGACGGATTACAGGGTCCACCCGCGACCAACCGGCGTGAGTGGTTGGCGACGCCGTGTAACCCAACAGTTGAATGCGTCGTAAAATAGCCAAACGCTCCTCTTCACAAATGCACGTGCAGGCGTCTGATCCAGTACACGAACGAAGATCACTCCGGACCCACACCAGGCTCCGTGTACCGACAGGACCTGGTCCCATTCGTGGTCAAGTGCTCCCGACTCCTGATCTTGGTCTCAAGCTCACCTCTGCAACGGAAGGTTTAAACGTTCGGTGTCCTATCACCAGGCTGCCAAGAAGCGGTATGTGCCTGGGTATTTATTTTTAGTCATCGAACGAGTTGAACGCAATGTGCCCTACACATATGATTTGTCATTTCTGAGGTAATCAATGGCAGTCTAATGCGATCGATCATTGTGTTGCAAAATACTTAGGAATCTGTGATATAGCCGCTCACTATGTGATATATCACTATGCCTGACATGTAGGGTACAGATAATGACTTTCGTTTTCATCTTTTGTGGCTGCACTAGGAGATCAGTATTGATATTAAAACATAATTAGATTTCTTGAGTTTATTATTGCAGCACTTCCGAATCTCCTATGAGCACTTCAGAATCTGCCACGCTATCCTTCCATTAACAGATAGCCGTAGATACCCAGAGGCGTAAGCTATAACCCATGGGCATATTTCTTCACATGTGACTACCAAGCTGCTCACTGTCGACTAATATAGGTAAAAGTCATAACTTGATAAGTTATTTATCTTAACAATTTGTGCTCACACCGAACCTTGCGGCATGTTCAAGAATCACAGCGGGCATGCGAAGCATTGGATATCACCAGCTTAACGTTGCCTCATCAGTTCAAAAGCACACTCCATAGCCCACAGGTGCAGAACGCTTTCGAGTCAGTGTACCTCCAACAACATCACTGTCGTTCGAGCCAGTGCCCTTCCAGCTGCCCTGGGTTTGCAGCTCAGATCCTGCGGAACTGTTGGTGCTGAAGTCGTTCGATGTCGCCAAGATATTATTTTGGAGCCGTGGTGACGTTAGAGCAGCATTTTCGGTCAACGAGTGATACCAGCACCTGGTGTGTTCCATACGATCCGAGCTGCGGCCGCACAGCTGAACCCTCCCCAGCTCTGGATGGGGGGCTGGTGCACCTTTGGCGACGAGCGGACGAGCCGAGTCGATTGTTTCCAGAGCCAGTGTAGACTAATGGGTGGCACTGCTAACCGAGTCAGCGTTCGACGCGAACGGGGCTCGCAGGTCGCGCAGCGGTCATCACCGAGATTGCACAGACACTGTGAAAAGGCTGGCGTCCGACATCACGGCCCGCACTTCCCGTCTCTGCGCTCGTCGCGCGTACGCGAAGTGCCCTATGCGCCGGAGCCGGCCGAGACCGGTGGCCTGCTGTGTCGGACGAGCTCAGACTCCATGCCTCAGGTGTGACGACTCGTCGACACCTCGGACGGCGCTGACGTGCGGCTCGACGATGGCGTCGGACGCGGCCGCCGTCGACGCCGCCGCCACCTCGTCGACGATCAGCGTCTCGCCCGTCGCCATGTTCATCTTCTGGGCACAGTCGCACGCGGGCCGGCTGCCCTTCTCCCAGGAGAAGGCGCACTTGCGCCCCCGCAGGTGGTCGAAGAAGCACATCTGCTGGATGCTGAAGGCGTTCAGTATCGTGGTGAACGCTGGCGAGGCCGAGGTGGATTGCTCCATGCTGTGTATGGCCTCGGGCGTGCCGGGTGCTACAGTCGGGTAGAACGTCTCGGGCGCACACGTGGCGCGCATCTGCGACACACACCGGCACGTGGTCCACGCGTCGAAGTACTGGCGGCGGAACGTGTCGTACGGCAGCACGTCCACGACCTGACTGCAGATGAGCGCCTGCAACGTCGCTTCTGTTGGAGATAGAAGCCGGTGTCAGTTGGCAGCTGTCGACCCCGTACCGGACACAGGTCTTGTGCGGCGTATTCTGCACCCGCAACCATAGGCGTAGGAACAGGGGTGGTGGCAGGGGGGCCATGGCTCATCCACTTTTCAAAGTGTGTGTGTGGGGGGGGCAGCAATGGTAGCTGGCCCACCCACTTTTGAGACATTTAAATTTCCTTAAAAGCAGCATGTATACATTTGAATACGTGAAAACTCCTTGCAATCGATAACTAAGTAAAAGCTGCATATTTTTAAAAAAGAAAAAAGAAAAAAGGGGGGGGGGGGGGGGGAAAAGTTTTTTTTTTTTTTTTTTTTTTTTTTTTTTATTAATTTATTTTAAAAAAATTTTTTGGTTTTTGGGTGTTTTTTTTTTTTTTTTTTTTTTTTTTTTTTTTTTTTATATAAAGGTTTGTTTATTTTTAAATTTAAAAATTTATATTTAATTTTTTTCCCCCGGCCGCCCCGGGGGGGGGGGAGGGGAGGGAAGGGGGGAGGGGGAAGGGGGGGGAAAAAAAAAAAAAAAAGGAAAAAAAAAAAAAAATTTATTTATTTTTTATTTTTTTTTTTATTTTTTTTTTTTTTAAAATTTTTTTAAAAAAAATATAAAAAATTTTTTTTTTTTTTTTTGGGGGTTTGGGGTTTGGGGGTAAAAATTTTTTTTTTTTTTTCTAATTAAAAATTTTTAATTTTTTTTTTTTTTTAAAAATTTTTTTGGGAAAAAGAAATTTTTTATGGGAGATAAATTTTTTTTTTTAAAAAAAGGGGGGGGGGGGGGTTCCCCCTCCAGTGCGCGTGATATATCACATTGTAGCACTTCATTTTTTTTTTAAGTCACGCACACTTGGACATGACCTTGCAACAACGCGACTAATTCAGGAGTTGACGTAATGCAACAGATGTATGGATATTCACACCTTATATTATGTTATGAATAGACTATAAAGCAGATAATGTGCCAGCCAGCACCAAAATACATTCATACTAGAGTTTCACGGTGGTTCTTTGCCTGCTGACATATTTACATCGATATCATTCATATTGCCTACAGTGGATAATTATATAGGCTGAAGGTAGTAACGCAACACAATCAAGGTAAGACATACCATTCGCCCGACGTGGCATTATATAGGCTGAAGGTAGTAACGCAACACAATCAAGGTAAGACGTACCATTCGCCCGACGTGGCAAGTGCAAGTTCCTTGCCTTGATATTACATTCCCATGTATTATATATGGCTTTGGTCCTAGCTGCCATACACTTCAACATTTACATGTATTTTTATTATTGAAGCATACAAATTACTGCTACCATACATCCATTGCGTGACTGCATTATGGAATAGAACGTAAAAATTTCTACATTTCAATGGATTTTTACAATTGGGCACAGTACACAGATATCCAACCTTTTGAGTGGCATGTCTGGGTATTATCGGTGCTGGCATCTAACATAGCAAAATACTTATTCCCATCATTCATTTTGGTAGTACAGAAACAAAAATTAAGTCCAAACCATATTATATGAACTTCAAGTGCGAGAACGCGTTTCAAAATCTCAGAATCCCCCGAGAGGATTAGGCGCTCGTGATGCAACCTGACAAGGTCACATGAGGAGTGATATGAGGAGTGATGATGTGACGAGTAACGAGCGATGCTTGTCATGTGACCTGATAAGGCACATGACGAGCATGGCAACTGACCCGAGTGGATCTTCAGCTGGGTAACTGCGTAGTGGCATTGACAGCACGTTAAACATTGAATTCAAATTATGTCGTTGAACAGAAATGATTCGATAAGATGGTGGTGCCATGGTATATGTAACAATCTCTGCTTAGCAAAGACTGATCCCAGAATCTATTTCATGAAGACATTTGGATTAAAAGTGCTAAAGCACCGAATTACAACGGATACTATCATCGAGGCTTTTCATCGTCCAGAGATGTGTACGTCCAGGCTGAGATTTCAGAACCGGAAGAAAATGGGATGAATTTAGGCCAATTGCAGGGTGTATATATCTGAACACTACTTGTGGCGCAAGCAGTTAAATGGGCATAGGAAAGTCGATTGTGTGCGATGTACTCCATAGACGTCATTGTTAGACTATAAAATCATTGGGGCATACGCAGTGGCGTACCGAAAGGGGGCATTGAAGCAGCCCCCCCTGAAAGGTTGTGGGCCCCCAATAATCGCGCAGGTGTTCGGAAAAATAGCGCCAGACGCCCTAAAAATCCTGGTGTTCCCAACAATCGCACCTGGGCCCATACAATCACATTGTGATCCTAAAACGTCGCGCAGGGCCCCTGTAAATGATGCTGGAGGCCCTCATAATCTCACCAAGGCCCCTGAAAATCACATTGGGGCCTCAAAAATTCGTCCTGGGAGCATAACAATGATGCTGAGGGCTTCAAAATGTGGGACCGTGACCAAAAATTGCGAAAACAAATTGTTTGCTCGATACCAAAATTTACGTCGAGCCCTGAAAGCTGGCGTTAGATCCCCGGAACCACGTTCCTGGGCACGAAACTTCGCGACGGGACCCCGAGAAATTATACCGGAGCCTCCAATATCCTGCTGTGGTCCCACAAATGTGAGCGAGGAGCCCCAAATAAACATAGCAGGACCCTAAGAGCACAATTGTAAGATGAAAATGCACGGGCCCCTCAAAGCGTACCGAGCCTGGCAAAATGCGGCAGGGCCTTAAAACATGTGTTGCAGCTCTAAATAACACACCGGAAGCTAAAAAAAAACAAACCAAGTGGAGCCCTCAAAGCACACCGGGGCCTTGAGACCGCATGGGGCCTCAAAAACAGGCTGTGGTCCTCAACAATCGACATGGTCCTAGATTAGGGACGAAAAGATCGGCCATTAAATAAACACTTCGAGGTCTACGAAAACGCCCTGATACCTAAAAAAATATCGTCGGTGCACAAACAAGCAACAAGACTATAAAACAAGAGTCGGGTTCGCAAAAATATGTCCGGCCCCTAACAAAAACTTGCTGGAGCCCTAACACACATCCGCAGACAAAGAAAAAACGGAGAGGTCCAAAAACGAAAACCTAATCTAGAGCCTCAGTTCGGTAGCCAATCTGGGAGCGTATTTAACCAAACGGATGAGGTGAATCAAAGCTCAGCGGTTATCCGGATTTCTTAGCCACCAGAAAACGTGGCAAGATGAGAACTAATCATCAAATTGAATTCAGGATTGGGCCTTGTGGCTCCTCAAATCTGAACACGTTATGACTTTATGAGGTGCCGTGTGTTGTCACCTATCACTATCCTGTACTGAATTGTTGATCCCCAATATAAGCGCTTACATTCCGTTTCAGCCCGGTGCCACATGATGCAGTTGTATAATTTCGTTTCAAGTGGCGGATATTCTAAGGTGCACGATGATTGAGGTGATTGATGATTGAGGTGACTGACTACAGAGATGATTGAGGTGACTGATCACCTATGTGTTGGAGCTAGGCCCTGAGGACGAACACCATACCATGCATTTATATTTATTGCTTTTTCTTTCCCCAGTCTGTAAACCTGCCAATCTTGGTCTGCCACACACCGTATCAAAGAATTATCAACCAGCGATTACCCGCCTTTCCTGTTCCTCATCCTTTCCAGCATCAATCATGAGACTTCTTTTGCCATAGGCTAACAAGTAAGCTACGTTCTTGCTTATTCTTTCTCCTCACCAACATCGGTGAACAATTACAACGGGGGACATCTTAAAGACGCATAGTACTATATCATGGAAACTGGGGCACACCACATACCCTTCAGTGAGGCTCTAATGAGCTTGCACCCCCCTCCACACACGCACATAGCGGAAGTTGAAGAAATTTTGTTCGAACAGTAATAGTAATACTAAGGGTTTCACTCACACCATGAAGATAAACCAATCAGGAAGATAAATCTTATTACAAAATATTCAATCAGTCGTTCCAGAGTTCCAAGTCCGGCGAACAGTGTGAATTTAAATGCACTTATACTGCGATGATAGCTCTTTTTCAGTCCCACATGTTGCTGTTGGCCATAGGCGCGCCCAGGGGGCCTGCCCCCCCCCCTTAGCGATGAAAGTAGTGTGCTCACTATTAAAATTATCGGATTCTCTATGCAAAAGTGCTCAACCATTGCACTTTGCGAAATTCCTGGGTGCATCCCTGCTATTGACCCTGGCCCATCCACTTTTTGAGATGTATCTACACCTATGCCCGCAACTCCATTTTGAAAAAGTTCCCCAGTTATTATTGAACTTAAATCGGAAGTGAAGCCTCCATGTGAATTCGTACCTCTTGCCGTAATTCCCTCCATTCGTGCATATGTGGTTGCACGCCATAAGTCTTTACCGGAGGCTAAATACGTTGAGCGAGGTCACCATATACACTGGAGGAGACAGTATGACAGCCTATATGGGAGCCGGGCATGAGTTGTTCGCAGTTTCGTTCCATGTCGCGAGGCAAAGAAACAGCACAGTGAACCGATTGATTCATGCGCCGTAAGCACCTTCATTGTTGTCAAACAGACAATTATGTCTGTCCTGAAGAATTTATTCAAATGCTGATAAACTTGCCTTGCCACCGCATGTCGCTATATGACCTTTGCAGTCGATGCTCCCCTAAACTACAATGCCATCGCATGCTTTATGCACAATGAGATGTACGAGCACTTGCCTGCATTTGCCGTTTAAGACCGATTTCGGTGGGATGATTTGTATGATGCGATTTCACCTGGTATGTAGAACATGTTCACATGTACATCTAATGTAAAAGTTGCATTGGCCATTGGTTTACTTTCACGATTTTCCACGTAGTTTAAATATATCCATGCAACACTTTCTTGGACTAGCGTTATATCTCCGCATATTTTGGACTTAGTAACAATGCCCACCAATGAATCATGCAGAAATGAAGCCTGCCAATTGCTCCTCACTCCATGACGTGGCTACAGATCACTATGTCGATATGAATGCATATGTTAAGTTCTCGCCATACCATGAGTAGCTCCATTTACTTTGCGTTCGTCTTCGAAAACCCGACAGAGCAGTGTTTATTTGATCCACCAGGTTTTATGGGATAATTCCTGAACCGTGACGTCACTTAGAAATTATACATGCTTAATGAGCGCATCTAATTTTTTTTCCTCAGCTGAGGCAGATAAGAAAAAAATCTGCTGGGGATCATAACGCTTAGTTTTACGTTAAGTCGGTTTATGTGGCTTCTAGTGTTCGATACAGTAAACACAAATTGAGCACTATCAACTCGAGGTAACATATGGGGAGTGCAGCACAACAAACGAAGTCACAGATATAACCGACAGGAACACATATGCCACACATGCATGGATATATTACAATGGCCAGTACATTTGGAGTGTGGCCAGCATCACTGCCTCCGTCTGTCTGCCCGGTTCAGCCGTAGCTGAGCTGGACAGTTAGTGGGAGATGACGGCCTCCGTCTGTCCCCACGGTTCAGCCGTAGCTGGACAGCTAGTGGGAGATGACGGCCTCCGCTGACCACATGGAGGTCAAGTGGAGGCCGGGAGTCCAGAGTGAGCCGTAGGCGCACGGGCCCAACATTGACTGTGTATGCGAATGTGTAAATTGCAAGCTTGAAAACAAACCAGAAGGGAGAAAAACCGGGCTGCTTGGAAAACCCGAAGGTAGAACAGAAGGAAAACCCGAAGACAGCAATGCCCAATTTAAGTGGTTGAAAAAAAAGAGTTCCCGTCTGTCAGGATCACGGAGATACGACGGGTAAAAGCAGGTCAATACCTCGTGTTAATCCACTCTTTAAGCGTATTTCGAAGCATAGAAATGCACTAAGAGTAGAATATATAGCCAAGCATTCCAAACCAGTGCATCGAAAAATGACCCCAGAAAAGGGAAAAAGCAAGCAAGCGGTATCAGATCATATCACCTGATGAAACTTATATATATATATATATATATTCAGGTAAAATATTTTTGTCCATAACTTTACATCTACGTAAGGGGCATTTTAGAAGAAAAAATACCTGCACAAATACAATCACAAGCTTGACATTGACGTCATATGTGGTCACGGTCACGGTCACGGTATGATCAAAGACGTCCTTCAATGCACGTGTCGCGGAATATCTGCAGGATCAAAACTATTATGAAGTGAAAATGGCTAGATCCGGGTTTCCAGGGCTAATTTTGTGCGGTAATCCTTTGCCGATGTGATTGAGATCCCCGTTTTGTTTTCGGAGGTGCTGGATTGAAAAATTGCAATACAAAACGATTAAAACAAATCTGGAAAAAATGCTTGAAACGTTTTCAGGAAAATAATCACATTTGGCCCTGCATTGGCATCACCCACTAAAATTTCACAGCACGGTCAGCTTCGAAAGTCAACTTCAATGGTTCCTGACACACATTTCCTTCTTCGTGATCCCTGACACGATCGGTAACGGTCACCTTGGCACGTGTCACGGTGTCAAATCAAGTATGCAGACTATGCATCATTGAGTATTGATATTACACAAATTAACACTCGCACGTCCGGCGGTCCGCGCAAACTTCGCATGTCCGGGGGGCAGATGTCTGCCCCCCCCCCCTAAGATCTCCAGAACTATGCTAGGTAGCGACAAACGGAAAACGGCGTTGGATAGCTGGTGACAAGCTCTATCGAAAGTATTTCCGTCATTTTTTTCGCTCAGGTCAATATTTAGGTCACTGGGTCATCATAGGTCGAATTCTACCAGATCGGGTAGGACCCTCAGATATTGGCACATATCTCAGGACCTGTAGCAGATAGAAACAAACGGCGAATGCTATTCGACAGCCCTTGAAATGTGCTATCGACAATACGCTGTGTGATTTAATGTCAGGTCAACTCCGAAACTATGACCTCAGGTCAAGGTCATGAGGTAGCCAAGGGAGGTCATGCAATGTATCCATCGACACGTCGTGGCGATACAAGCACAATGACGGTAATTTCAGCCTTCTAGCTCAATGCAGTGCGATATAATGCGCAGAAATGTGCTAGTGATCTCAGGTGACCTCAGATGACCTTGGTGAGGTCACTGAGCAAAAATGTCTGCGGTAACATTGAGAATAGCTTCCAACTACACGCCATAACCGTTGTGAGGTCATTCCGAGAGCAAATATGTAACCAGGAAACATTTGTATATTTTACCATAGGCCTATAATGGGGGAAGCCATGGACGCGACCTGACCTCAGGTCAATGCTACGAAAAAAACGGGATATATATTATAGTCCCTGATGAGATCATGACGTGTTATAAGTTTGAAATCAATTGCCCAATTATTGTGGAAGTGATGCCACCTAGACTCCGATGGATGTTGGGTCACTTCGCCTGACCTGGTGACCTGACTTGAAATGACCCAGGATCAAACATTTCTGAGGATATGCGGAAAAGACTCATGAACAGCCATACGAGGTTTGGCCTTGCTAACCCGATTAGTATGGCGGCAAATTAGGAAAAACCGCAGGGGGGCAGATATCTGCCCCCCCCGGACGTCCGCGTGTTAAACACATATGCTTTCGACCAGTGTTCGACAACTACAGCGAGGACCGGGTGCAATGCACCTCGATATTGCCCATCTGACATTGCCTGGAAGGGCAATGGAAGGCGGTAGACAGATTTGTTGATCCATACTTAATTTCAGCAGTTCAGGAATGGAGCGACATCATGCCGTTTAGAGCATTTATTCACCTGGCCTCAACAGAGGTTAGTTGTAGGTCAAGTTAACCACCCTCACTGGGAGGAGCAGGAGATTCTGCGGCACTGTGAGTATTTGCGCTGGACACCGCACACAGGCTAAATTATAAGTCGTCAGAACATCTGCAGGTCATTTTTGATCCCTATGATGCGGTGGATATCAGCTGTCATGGATGGGGTCAGTTGTCAGCATGCTCTCTGTCGAGTCGGTGGCTTCCTTTGTGCCTCTGAATGGAAAACAATGCTGGATGTTCCGGGAGCTGTTATGCTGTGCAGTCAGTTTTTATATATTTCCTCTTGTAACCGTTGTTATCTTCCATGTGTCTCTTGGGAGCAGTTCACGAACGACTTGGTTTCAGAGAGTTCGCTGTTCTCAGCTGCAATCATTTCTGGGTCCGTTATAATTCAGAAATACCGCTTCGCCTACCGATATCCATCCGGTAAAGCTTTGATCAAACACAAATCGTGGAACGAGTTGGGGCACATGATGGCGTCCTCGGCTGACCCCTGGCTTCATCCAACTCGCCGCGGCCCTGAACCCAACGCGACCCGTTACACAAAGTCCGCCACCTTTCCGGTGAGGAGCGTTGGCCCCGGCCCGGTCTGGGCTCCGGCGGGCACGACATCACACCACCACCACCGCCGTCACCACCCACTAATCCCAACAGCCGGTTCATGTCGGGCCGGTGGGTTGCAGGGCTGCTCTCGGGGGTTCATGGACCCGACGTGTGGCGGCGGCGGAGTAGGCGCGGTGGAACCACGTGGGCGCACCAGACAGCACCGCCGCTACCGATAACGCCACAAACTGGACAGACAGCACCGCCGCTGCCGATAACGTCACAAACTGGACAGACAGCACCGCCGCTGCCGATAACGCCACAAACTGGACAGACAGCACCGCCGCTGCCGATAACGCCACAAACTGGACAGACAGCAACGCCGCTACCGATAACGCCACAAACTGGACAGACAGCACCGCCGCTGCCGATAACGCCACAAACTGGACAGACAGCACCGCCGCTGCCGATAACGCCACAAACTGGACAGACAACACCGCCGCTGCCGATAACGCCACAAACTGGACAGACAGCACCGCCGCTGCCGATAACGCCACAAACTGGACAGACAGCACCGCCGCTACCGATAACGCCACAAACTGGACAGACATCACCGCCGCTGCCGATAACGCCACAAACTGGACAGACAGCACTCCGATAACGCCACAAACGGACGACCACCGCCGCACCGATAACGCCACAAACTGGACAGACATCACCGCCGCTGCCGATAACGCACAAACTGGACAGACAGCACCGCCGCTCCGATAACGCCACAAACTGGACAGACACACCGCCGCTGCCGATAACGCCACAAACTGGACAGACAGCACCGCCGCTGCCGATAACGCCACAAACTGGACAGACAGCACCGCCGCTGCCGATAACGCCACAAACTGGACAGACAGCACCGCCGCTGCCGATAACGCCACAAACAGGACAGACAGCACCGCCGCTGCCGATAACGCCACAAACTGGACAGACAACACCGCCGCTGCCGATAACGCCACGAACTGGACAGACAGCAAAGCCGCTACCGATAACGCCACAAACTGGACAGACAGCCCGCCGCACTGGACAGACAGCACCGGTGTCGTCCGTCCAGGTTGGACGGACGACACTGGCTATCGATAGCGCCACAGGCTGGACACACAGCACCTCCCCCCTATCGTTAACGCCACAGACCGGACGGACGACACCGGCTACCGATAACATCACAGGCTGGACACTTCTGCACCTAACTATTGACAGCACAGATAAAAAGCAGGTTTGTATCGAAAAATGTTTAAGATGGTGCATACTTCTTAAAAATGATTGATAGTTCGGCGGAATTAGAAGGTCCACTAGGATTGCAGAAACAACGGAAGATGGGGTCGAGACAAATCGCTTCATTACTCACGCAATGGAGCAGCTTGACTCTTGCAAATGGACCAAGCATCATTTACGCGGGCACGCTGCTTCACAGGCACAGTGCTGCTTCTCCTGTGTGTCACCTGTTGCATCTGCTCAGCATGGCTTACGGAGATTAGCCGTCTTGCACGCTCACGACTAAATAGAGGTAGGTATGTGTCCACCACTGAGCAGTGAGCACCCACCCGCCAGAGGCCGCATTCCACAGCTTCACTTCAGTCCTCTGGTGGAGCCCGCAGGGGAGCGGAGCCACGTCTCCCTTGTCCTCCACGCCGAGCCGTCAGCCAGGTGGACAGAACCCGGACAAAATCCACCCTGAACAATTTGTTGTTGGCTCCCCAGGCAACGCCCTGCATCCGCCTTTGCTCAGTCTGGGTGGAGCAGGTTCTGGAATGGCCGGTTTCGCAGGCACCCAGGTGGCTGTGCGACAGATCAGAGTTCGCTTCAACTGTATCATGGAACTGTTCGCACGAAGCTTGGGAACACTTCAGCGAAACGTTTTCGATGTCTTTCATCCCGGAGTAACGTGTCTGCATATCGGACCCGAGTCGGTCAGCGTGTCTGTCTTGTCGGACTCGAGTCGGTCAACGTGTCTGTCAGTGCGGTCTCAGTCGGTCAGCTTGTCTGCCTTGTCAGACTCCTCGAGTCGGTCAACATGTCTGTCTTGTCGGACTCTAGTCGGTCGGCGTGTCTGTCCGAGCGGTATCGAGTCGGTCAACATGCCTGTCTTGTCGGACTCGAGTCGGTAAGCGTGTCTGTCTTGTCGGACCCGAGTCAGTCTGCGTGTCTGTCCGAGCGGTCTCGAGTCGGAAAACGTGTCTGTCTTGTCAGACTCCTCGAGTCAGTCAGCGTGTCTGTCTTGCTGGACTCAAGTTGGTCAGCGTGTCTGCCTTGTTGGACTCGAGTCGGTCAACGTGTCTGTCCGGGCGGGCTCGAGTCGGCCAACGTGTCTGTCCCGGCGAGCTCGAGTCGGTCAACGTGTCTGTATTGTCGGACTCGAGTCGGCCAACGTGTCTGTCTTGTCGGACTCGAGTCAGCTAACATGTCTGTCCAGGCGGGCTCGAGTCGGTCAACGTGTCTGTTCGGGCGGACTTGGGTCAGCCCCAATAAATGAACGGTTGCAGATGCTACTTGTTAAAATGCGTGGTAGGTTCATAATGATCAAGCGATGAACTACGACGAAACCGAACTGTTATTACAAATATGAACATTGCACGCCAGTCCTGCCACCATTCTACGCCAGTCCAGTCACCACTCCGCACCAGCCATTCCGCAGCGGTCCGCCCACCGTTCCGGGCCAGTCCAGTCGCCATTGTGTGCACACAGTGAGACATTACATTGGTCTTACCACGAGGCGAGACTTACGTGATAATTGGTGGGAACGTGTAGGCAGCTCTTAGCCGGGAATGTACAGGCGGCTTTTAGCCGGGAATGTACAGGCGGCTTTTAGCCAGGAATATACAGGCGGCTGTTGGCCGGGAATGTACAGGTGGCTGTTAGCCGGGAATGTACAGGCGGCTGTTAGCCGGGAATGTACAGGCGGCTGTAAGCCGGGAATGTACAGGCGGCTGTTAGCCGGGAATGTACAGGCGGCTGTTAGCCGGGAATGCATAGGCGGCTGTTAGCCGGGAATGCATAGGCTGCTGTTAGCCGGGAATGTCCAGGCGGCTTTTAGCCGGGAATATACAGGCGGCTGTTAGCCGGGAATGTACCGGCTGTTAGCCGGGAATGTACAGGCGGCTGTTAGCCGAGAATGTATAGGCGGCTGTTAGCCGGGATTGTATAGGCTGCTGTTAGCCGGGAATGTCCAGGCGGCTGTTAGCCGAGAATGTACAGGCGGCTTTTAGCCGGGAATATACAGGCGGTTGTTAGCCGGGAATGTACAGGCGGCTTTTAGCCGGGAATGTATAGGCAGCTTTTAGCCGGGAATGTACAGGCGATCGTTAGCCGGGAATGGACTGTGGGTGGAGTCGGTGGAACGGTGCTGCACCGAACCGTAACACCAATAGTTGTCCAATAGTTCCCCAATAGTTTTCGAACTGGAAATTCGCCACTGCTCTAGGTGGCTTTTCGGAGGAATCGAGCAGTAAATGTACTCTGCAATACGGATCGATTAACCTTTCTGAAAGTTGGGATAGGTGTGCTTCCCAGCGCCTGGTGACGTTCTAGCATTGCATATTATTTGTTTTCTTTTAAATTTTCGCTTTTTTATCCCTTTCTCTCTCTCTCTCTCTCTCTCTCTCTCTCTCTCTCTCTCTCTCTCTCTCTCTCTCTCTCTCTCTCTCTCTCTCTCTCTCTCTCTCTCTCTCTCTCTCTCTCTCTCTCTCTCTCTCTCTCTCTCTCTCTCTCTCTCTCTCTCTCTCTCTCTCTCTCTCTCTCTCTCTCTCTCTCTCTCTCTCTCTCTTTCTCTCCCTCTTGCTCTCTACATCTCCTCTCCCACACCGCCTCTCGCTCTCCCTCCTCTCTTCGTTGCCAGTGCAGTAGCACCACCAGGGCAGCCATCTGATCGGTCGTCGCGCTTCAGCCGCGTGGGGAGCAGCGAAAACCGGTCGACGTTACGACACGCCCAGGGGGAAAGCCGTTCCAGCTGCAGCGGCCGGGTCACAGACACGCCCGCGCCGCTGTGGAGGAAGTGAGAGTGACCTGCGCGGCGCAGCTGGCGCACGTTCCAGCTGCAGCGGCCGGGTCACAGACACGCCCGCGCCGCTGTGGAGGGAGTGACCTGCGCGGCGCAGCTGGCGGACGTTCCAGCTGCAGCGGCCGGGTCACAGACACGCCCGCGCCGCTGTGGAGGAAGTGAGAGTGACCTGCGCGGCGCAGCTGGCGGACGTTCCAGCTGCAGCGGCCGGGTCACAGACACGCCCGCGCCGCTGTGGAGGAAGTGAGAGTGACCTGCGCGGCGCAGCTGGCGGACGTTGCACCGGCCCGTTCCGGCAGTGTGCTCTGTGCTCGATCACCACGATAGAGGCGCCCGTGCAACTGCGAGCGCACTGCACATGCACGAGGAGGAGCGAACGATGGTTGGACGGTTCCCGCCGGGCCGATCGTGAGTGGTGTAAAGCATGGACGTTAATTTATGGAAATTATTGGGGGGGGAGGGGGCACAATACATGAAGGCAATGGCAGGCCCAAATGGACGGGGAGGGGGACACTCCACATGATTCCATGTTAAAAGTTGATAATTATTGGGGGGGTAAAACCAACACTGAGGGGGCACTTTCCCCTCAGAAGTATGTCAAACAACATTCTTGGCGTCAAGCTTTAGCGTCATAACGGGAAATAGAGAGGAAGAGGGAGAGGGAGAGGGAGAAGAGGGAG
>JAOTOM010004619.1:0-17500 GCA_034440615.1 Ashinkailepas kermadecensis | reverse complement strand
CCAGCTTGTTGCACTTAGAGACCTTAGTGACGAGATCAAATGCCAGATGTGAAAAGTCGAGACATTTTGAGTGTTTTCACAAATGTTCAAAAAGGCACTGCCCCTATTCGCACAACATACTTACCGAAGTGTTGTTTCGGAGCTTGCTAGTCTAATGACGTGTTACACGTAGCGCTATGACCCATTGGGAAGGCGTCATACCAGGTCAAATCCTTGATCCCATTTTCGAAATGTTTGTAAAATGTATTTCTTGTTTTGATTTCTAAGGCCAAATGGCCGTCAAGCTGGAGTTATACACCAAGCATCACTCCAGAGTGGTCCCAAATTCGACAAAGGTTATCCGAGGTCATATTAGGTTAGTGCATTCCGATGATGTCGATCATTAAATGGCATCAAATTGACCCTAGCACAGCAGGAAGTTGTGCTTAGTCAGCATTTACTTTTATCCCTAGACTATCTGAACTGCCGCTGGGTCACACGTCGCGAAATGTTTAAAATAATTATGGTCAGGGGTACACTTGACCTGAATTGGAGGCTTAACCATGGGTCCGATCATGATGTGTTCAACACCAGCCGTTAGGTCATGTTCAACACCAGCCGTTAGGTCAACACCAGCCGTTAGGTCATGTTCCACACCAGCCGTTAGGTCATGATGTGTTCAACACCAGCCGTTAGAACATGCTAGCATCTATTGGCGCGCGTTCATTTGTTTAACCTTTGCGTGAGCTTCTGGGCGTGATAGTGTGTGATAGTGACAATGTGTGTGATAGCGTCAGTCGAAAACGTCCGAATTTCTCGAAGTAGTTTTTTAACCTGATCTTGGGGGTATATCGAGAGGTGATGTTGGGATCATCAGATAGAACTTGTATAAAAATACGAAAGTTTCGGTTTCATACATCTTTCTCAACTAGGGGCGATACGGCGAGGCGGGGGGGGGGATGGCACCCCCTAGAGGAAGATGGCGAATTGCTCCCGTTAGGTGAGGGCTAAGTCACTTGCCAAATGACGTCACGTTAACCATAGCTAGTTGTCGTTTGTATCAGAGTCCCGCTGATACCACTGAGTGATACCAAATCGCGGCTCTGCTTCCAAGCAGTGTTTCTTACACCTATACATTTCTGTGATTGGACGTTGTGTTGGTAATTATTTTGTTCACATCTCTCGGCTGATTTCCAGTTCCATCAAATTTACGCCGAATGTATTTTCTAGGGGGGGGCGTGGTAGAAATTAAGCGTCAACAATTACATGCCAGCAAAAACACCAGTGAAACTGTGTAATGCATAGACAAACAGGACGCCAGGGAAGCTGACAGTGCATCACAAATATGCTTGATTTTGCAATGCATAGATGCACCGGTGGTACATCCGGGAAGCTGACGCATCAGCAACGTCACCGGCTTTGGCGCATCATTGGTGTCTGCGACGCATATGCAGGTTTCACGCCAAATTTATCGTCGGTAGAAACGGTGCAGAAAAAGCGCACAGAACAATGGCTCGTGATCGGTGAGAGGCAGACCCAACACGCCACAAGCCCCACAAGCAGGATGGCCGCCGTCAGAGGAGAGCCAACAGCTGGGGCGTGTGTCACCAGTGGGGCGTGTCTCACCAGTGGGGGCGTGTCTCACCAGTGGGGGCGGCAGTGGTAGAGGCAGTGGTGGAGGCCGGCGCGGTTGGCCGTGGCGCGGCAGAAGTGGCCGGCGCCAGCAGCGGCCAGAGCAGAACACTGAGCAGGAGGTGGCACGTCGTCATGCTGCTGCTGTTGGCGCGAGTGTGGCGGCACTCCAGCCAGCCAGGTCGCACCGGGCCTCCCGGGTAGGTGCGGCGCCACATCGCCGCACCTTCCCGGTGCGGCGCCTGGGCTAGGGTGCCGCACGGTGGGGAGGGGCAGCGCCGGCTCCCACCGACTCTGCGAACGGGTCGTACTGGTGCCGCTGTGAGCGGCACGACCCGCGCTCTGTGGCAATGGGCGTGCACGTGCCAGTCGCCACACGGTGTGGAGGGATCAGTCGGAGGTGGGCGGCACGGCCCGCGCGCTCTGTGGCCACGAATGCGGACGTGCCAGTCGCCACACGGTATGGAGGCACCAGTCGGATGTGGTCGCTTCTTTTCGTCGGTCAGTCCGCCATGACCACCATCTGTCCCCAAAACCAGATCCTTTACCCGATGTCGAAAAAATGCTCAGAGCGACGTTTCAGCAATGTAAAGAGTAGCATGGAGAAGGACTGGGTAATGGCATTTGGGCCCAAACTCAAGGTAGTAGGCATGCCCGTGATGTGGTAACCTCATCCGTGCTGATGAGGTTAGGTTAGGCTAGGCTAGATTAGGCTAGGTTGGCTAGACTAGGTCGGACTAGGCTGCATTCACAGTTCGTGGTGCTATGGATATAGCTACGGCTTCCGACACGAATGGGCACGGCTAAGATAATACATGTAGGAACCTTATTCGGCTAAAATATCAACACGATTTGCATCCCCAGCTTTAACAACGTCCGCATGCGCTTGGCTAGGGAGTACCGGCATCCGTTCAGTTCTGCAAACAACACGCCGCGATTCATATGGACATGCTGTTGATCCGGAGTACCGGAGCCAGCGCCGGTGACTGGGCGTGCTGCTGACGCGGGGTCAGCTGCTGGCTCGGAGTTCCGGAGCCGGCACGGGTGAACGACCTGGCCCGATGGCGGTCAAAAATCCGATGCGCGCGAAAATGTCGCCACTGCATGCCAACCACCACCATGCCAACCACCACCATGCCAACCACCACCATGCCAACCACCACCATGCCTACCACCACCATGCCAACCACCACCATGCCAACCACCACCATGCCAACCACCACCATGCCAACCACCACCATGCCAACCACCACCATGCCAACCACCACCATGCCAACGCACCACCATGCAAACGCACCGCCGCCGCAGACCGGTTCCTGACCGTTCACACACAGGGTCACGGCCACGCGACCGGCATCGCCTTCCGGGTAGTCCGGCTCACGCTACGGCAGTCTGTGAGTTTTATACTTTTTCACCACATAAACGAGTTGAAAAACATAATTTCTGAGCAATGATCATAATGTCTTGAAGGTTGTACAGGTGTGGGAGGAATTGGGACCGGGGCAGCAGGAGGTCTGAGGAGCTATTTGTTGCATTGGGGGAGCGATTCTGCATGAGGAAGTTAAGAATAAAAGCGTGCCTAGAAATTAAATTAGCCATCCTCCGGGGATGACAAAGAACCTGCGAGAGCTGGTGGAAGACCTGTCATGAGTGCATTTGGACGGCAGTTCACTCTGCTCCGGTGTGCGATCTTCCGGCTGGGCCGAACAGACATTTCGACCTGGCATTTTAAGTAAACCTTTCAGTCTACTGTTAAAAGGTGGGAATCAATAATCGTACTTATAAAAAATATTATGGACAGCATCCCAGCAATATTATCAGATTGCAGGCATGTCAAAATATGAAGTGTATCCCGGTGCATCCTTGACATAAAACGAACCCCTGTTTGTGAATACAGCAGTCTTTCCGACAATACAATCACACACATATAAAAACACATATATATATATAATATATAATATATATATATATACATATATAGATACTCAAATATTATTCATGCACCCATCACACCAGTGCCGAAAGTGTGATATATATAAAGCGATATTCATACACACACACACACACACACACGCGCATATATATATATATATATATATATATTTATATATATATATATATACATATATATACATATATCTATATATATATATATATATATATATATATATATATATATATATATATATATATATATATATATATATATATATATATATATATATATATATATATATATATATATGTATATATATATATATATATATATATATATATAAATATATATATATATGCGTATATATAATATATATATATAAATATATATATATATATATATATATAAATATATATATATATATATATATATATAAATATATATATATATATGTATTGCGTGCATGGGTATATGTGTGTGATTGTATTGTCGGAAAGACTGCTGTATTCACAAACAGGGGTTCGTTTTATGTCAAGGATGCACCGAGATACACTTCATATTTTGACATGCCTGCAATCTGATAATATTGCTGGGATGCTGTCCATAATATTTTTTCTAAGTACGATTATTGATTCCCACCTTTTAACAGTAGACTGAAAGGTTTACTTAAAATGCCAGGTCGAAATGTCTGTTCGGCCCAGCCGGAAGATCGCACACCGGAGCAGAGTGAACTGCCGTACCAAATGCACTCATGACAGGTCTTCCACCAGCTCTCGCAGGTTCTTTGTCATCCCCGGAGGATGGCTAATTTAATTTCTAGGCACGCTTTTATTATTAACTTCCTCATGCAGAATCGCTCCCCCAATGCAACAAATAGCTCCTCAGACCTCCTGCTGCCCCGGTCCCAATTCCTCCCACACCTGCACAACCTTCAAGACATTATGATCATTGCTCAGAAATTACACTGCTAACGCTTGTTAACGTTAACGCTTGTTAACTGTTAACGCTGACACTGTTAACGCTTGTTGTCATGCTTCATGAAATCACGTGTATTTAGCCCCCTTCAATAAAGATGCTTGCATCGATTTTTTTAGTTTGTTGATTAATTAAAATAGCCGAAATTCCACTTGGTGTCGATATCATTTAGCTGGATCAGGGTAGACCGCACGGCGGGTTTGTCGCGAGTGCTCAAGGCCAGCGGAGCGTCACGCAATCTTGGCTGACTCAGACCAAGTTCGTGTAAAAGTTTGCGGGGTTTGCAGCGTCAGTGTTCTGACGCGGCGGTACCGCGCCGCGGACTCCACTCTTATTGACCAGATACCAGCCCACCCTCACCACCAGCGGAAATGGAAGCCAACGAAGCGACAAGTCCGCTCGTCATGTGGAGCATACCGGTACAGATTACTGGTACATACCTACCACTACAGTACCTACCTGCCTACCTACCTACCTACCACTGGTACCAGTGTACAGATTACTGGTACAGATTACTGGTACATACCTACCACTACAGTACCTACCTGCCTACCTACCTACCTACTACTGGTACCAGTGTCAGTAGTGGTACCAGGCCTGTACTGGCATGCCAGCACAGGCCCAGGTTCTGCGCATCTGGTCTCTCCAGGTGGCTTAGCCATTACATAGCCCTCAGTACCGCTTCGGGAACGCTTTGTTACATTTTGCTATATTTCCTCATCAGCCAGCGCCTGCTCTGAGTACATTTGGCCAGTCCTTCTGTTCAAGTGGGATGTCACCCGCACGAGGACATTTTTTAGTGAATAATCGCTGGGTGGGAAAGTTGTTAAAAATGGCACCTGCAATGAGGAAAATGTGCATGCATATGAAGCATAATGGAACTATTGCGACAGGTAGGGCAAATGGGCACCGTGCTTGGGTGGAGGAACGATTAGGCTGGGTGGGAAATTTCCGCGCAGTTGATATACTGAAAATAATAATAATACAATAAATACTAGCATGATTCATATAGAGCTGAGGGACTATAACCGGCTTATTACGCGACACGAGATACATCCATGGATGTCAAGTTTCCATATTGTCTCTCTACCAATGAAGTGTAGGTCAAGGTCAGTACGTCTCGGGAAGTCTGACATCGGCAACTTCAGTGGAGTGTAGGTAAAGGTCAGTACGTCTCAGTAAGTCTGGCATCGGCAACTTCATTGGAGAGCAGGTCAAGGTCAGTACGTCCCTGTAAGTCTGGCATCGGCAGCTTCCCTTCCGTGGGGTGCAGGTCAAGGTCAGTACGTCTCGGTAAGTCTGACATCCGCAACTTCAGTGAAGTGCAGATCAAGGTCAGTGCGGTCCAGTAAGTCTGACATTGGCAACTTCAGTGGAGTGCAGGTCAAGGTCAGTACGTTTCTGTAAGTCTGACATCGGCAACTTTAGCGTGGTGGTGCACCGAATCTGTAGTGAGGTGAGGTAGATCCGCGAACTGCGCACCAAACTATGCCTCAGGTAGACCCGAGAACCTGGCACCAGACTGTGGCTCAGGTTCTCACGGACCCAGGCTATGCCTTAGGTAGACCCGAGAACCTCGCACCAGACTGTGGCTCAGGTAGACCTGAGAACCTCGCACCAGACTGTGGCTCAGGTAGACCTGAGAACCTCGCACCAGACTGTGGCTCAGGTAGACCCAGAACCTCGCGCCAGACTGTGGCTCAGGTAGACCCGAGAACCTCGCACCAGACTGTGGCTCAGGTAGACCTGAGAACCTCGCACCAGACTGTGGCTCAGGTAGACCTGAGAACCTCGCACCAGACTGTCCAGTAGACCCGAGAACCTCGCACCAGACTGTGGCTCAGGTAGACCCGAGAACCTCGCACCAGACTATGCCTCAGGCAAACCCGAAAACCTCGCACCAGACTGTGGCTCAGGTAGACCTGAGAACCTCGCACCAGACTGTGGCTCAGGTAGACCTGAGAACCTCGCACCAGACTATGCCTCAGGTTCTCACGGACTCGCCACCATATGGTTCCATTTCAAAACATGCACTGTTGATGGGCCAGGACAAGCAATTCACGCCACGCGTGATGTCCTGTCTTGGAGCGCGCTTGGGGGCCAAGCCGTCACCCCAACATCTGCCAAGTCAATGTTGTGATTTCAATGACCCAACGTACACCACTGTAGTTCACTTATGAAATAGCGTAGTGTGATGAAACGTACAAATGCTAAGAGCAATCAACTAGACACAATATTTGTAGAAAAAATGCAGACAAACACGACGACATGCGCGGCACTACAAATGTCTGCCACAGCTACGTCCTGGCTCGGTGACCCCAGATGACCTGACTATCGCCTGGAAAATTATCCATCAGGATGACGTCATCATTCACCCCAGCTGGCAGTGAGCTGCTGCGCGTCATTTTGGACTGCTGGGGTCAAAGTGCTTGCGGCTGATATCTACACAAAATGCATAGGAAGAATGGATGTCACTTCGAAAAGGCACACATGCACCTCACTTTTCAGAGACATGACCATTAAACCCCGAGGTGGTGCGCATGGAGGAACTCCACCGTGCATAGTTTGAGCTCCCTTCCCAACTTCTCTAGACGTTACTATGTCCTAACACTTAACCTGGCATGTAACTACTATATCAGGATATAACGTGCTACTTACGCATGCCTGATTCCTCGTCATAAGCGTTCCTCCATCTTGCTCCACCTATGCAATGGCTCCATAACGCTCAGTCAGGAATTCACGATGGCATCACTATCCGTCAATTGATGGTCGGTGATCCAGCTCCTCCAGAGTTGTGCAGCACCCTTTTCGTCTGTCTCTCAGACCGTTGACAGGCCGCCGGAGTGCGAATAGCCAGCACCAGGACCGCCCGTGAGCCGACATTGCTGGCACTGCCCAACTGTCTTGTATGTACCTAACCAGCCCGGACACTTCGACCCAAGGCAGCGCATCGAGCGAGGACTATGTCCGCCCGCGGGGGAAGCGTTACGATCTTGCCTGAGGTGGCTCGTGGTGGAGCCTCCCAGGGTGGGGAACTTCGGTTGAGGGACCCCCTCGGTTGAAGGACCCCTCTGTTGTGGGAGACCCTCGGTTGGGGACCCCCTCGGTTGAGGAGCCCCTCGATTTGGGGAGCCACTCTGTTGAGAAGCACTTCGATTGGTGAGCTCCTGTGCTCGGGGAGACCCTCAGTGGGAGCGACTCGCCGATTGGTGGACCCTCTCGGTTGGGGGAGCTCCTCGATTGAGGAACCCCTCGATTTGGGGAGCCTCTCTGTTGGAGAAGACCCTCGGTTGGTGAGACCCCCGACTGGGAGACCCCCTCGGTTGGGGAGACTCCTCGGTTGGGAGAGCCTCCTCGGTTTGGAGAGCCCTCTCGATTGGGAAGCCTCCTCAGTTAGGGCTCTTGAAGGATACAAAATCAATAGGTTGGCATTTAGTGGGCGCCGTGCGGCCTGGCACGGACCACTTGCGATGCACCTGGGCCGGAGCGCCTGACGCAGTCACAGCTCGTTGGAAGGGCTCGACGGCACATCTACCACTTGGCGGCTTGATCATGGGCTGATTATGAATATGTAATGCCTATGACAATGCATTGATGACTATATCAGCAACGTACTTTTCTTCAATTTTGCACGTGTTGCGAGTTATCGGATGAGCTGCTTAAGTTATCGTTATGCAGCTCTCGTGTTTGGCATCTATCAATTTTCTCAAGTGTAGACTGTATATAGTAGACTACACTGCCTTGGGCCTCTCACAGTGGACGCAATAATTCATAAAATCTTGATGGCTCATATATTCGCATCACGTGCTACTTTCCGCCTCATATGCCCATGAAATCGGCCGTAACGACACACCGGCTGGAATTAACCGCACCGGGACGTGCTCCACTGATACGATATTAGATCAAATAGATGATGGTGATCAATCTCAATTAGTTCATTTGTTATTAAGCATCTCAGTCTGTTCCTCCATAAATTCCATCAGAAAGTCAGAACCGTCTGATACTGTCCGTTCTGCGGTTTTGTTCGTACCTAGTTGGACTGCATCATAAAACAACGCATTCGTATTCGCATTCAAATACGTGTAGGCTCCCCATCCGATTGAGCTTGACCTTATGCACGATTTTCCTCATCACCACCCTAGTCGAACCCTAGCTCCGTTTTGCCACACCGCACCACTTGATCTGTCAGGCTCCGTCATAAACGAGGTCATTTCTAGCGTCCATTGCGCCCACTACAAATCGCGGCCAAAAAGAGCTAGACGAATGTAACTTCCGTTAAAATGCATGCACTGGAACTGACAAATACCGTCATTAACAACAACGACATGTTATCTTTTTGTCTAAGCGGTACGTGCTGGTCTGAGATTACAAATTTTCCCCGAAATTGTCCATTGTTAATGTAAACAACAATTAAACAACTGCTATAAAAACAGTTCAGGAGTGCGTCATTCAGTCTGAGAGACACCAACAGTTCAGGGGCAATTCATGCAATCTGGCAGACTCCAACAGTTCGCGGGTGAGTCATGCAGTCTGGGAGACCCCACAGTCTAGAGGTCAGTCATGCAGCCTGGGAGACTCCGACAGTGCAGGGGTCAGTCATGCAATCTGGGAAACTCTGACAGTTCAGGGGTGAGTCATGCAGTCTGTGAGACTCAGACCGCTCAGGAGTGAGCTATGCAGTTTTGGAGACTCCGAAAGTTCAGGGGTGAGTCATACATTCTGGGAGACTCCGACAGTTCAGCGATAGTCATGCAGTCCGGGAAACTCCGACAGTTCAGAGGTGAGTCATGCAGTCTGACGACCGCTTGTTGTCTGAAATAGGCCTCCATATGGCCAATGATCAGGCGGAATTCAGCCCTTCGCACACATCCTGTCCGTGCATATTTTACACGTCCCCTGGATTATCCCCTGAATTGTCCCCTGGATTGTCCTGTCCGCGCATATTTTACACGTCCTGGATTTCTTACACAAGGAAGATTCCGCTTCAGTATTATAGGGAAGCTCTGCAAATTGCACCTCACACTTCTGGGGCTACATAATGTCGCATTATACTGCCACAATTCAGTATGCTTTTTACTGGTCTCGGCTTGTTTTTGAGGCCCTCATGCCGTCTTTGTGGCGCCAGTGTGCTTTGAGTGCCCTGGTGCATTTTCAAAATCTCCGGTGTGTTATTGAGGGATCCTGGTGATTATTTAGGGCCACGGTGCATATTTTAAAGCCCCGTCGCGCTTTTGCGGGATCCGATGTGTTAAAGTATCCAGGTACTCTTCCGGGTTTCCGGTGTGCTCTTAATGTCCCGCTGTCTATTTGGGCCCAGACGCGAATTTGTGAGGCCTCAGCGCGATTTCAGAGGACATCGGCGCGAGTTTTTGGGGCCCGCTCTATTTACTTGTGTTCCCTAATGCTAAATTTTGGGACACCGGCACGATTTTGTAGGCCACAGCATGATCTTTGAGGGCCCCGGCAATTTTTGTGCGAACCCCGGAGCGATTCTTGGATGTTCTCCAGGGAAAATGTGCCCATCCCCCTTTGAAACGTTACTGGTTACGGCTGTACTGCCGCGATCCTGGCCTTCCCTTGTGTTTTGCGCGGATGTTTTGTTTGTTGGCTTTGGCTCGTTGGTGCTGGTCTTGAAGACTGCCAATAATTATTTTACAAATTATGTAGTTCAAGAAATCTCGAGAATCAATTTGGTAAGTTTCTCCAGCATGACAATGGAATCTCTCTCATGTGTACACAATTATTGATGAAAAAAATATATGCGTCCTGGCCACTCAACGCCAGAGCCATCACAAACATTCAGGTAGGGCTTGGAGAGCAACCTCCGTCCGAACATATACTGTCGATGGCAGCGCCATCTATATATGTTCATCGGCCCCCTGGCGTTCTTACTGAAACACCGTTCACATGCGCCGGGTGATGGCTGTATCCCAAACACATTTCGCAATATGGAACAGAGGCGGCTTCAGTGGGCCGAAAAAGCCATGCCCCCTCCCTCTCACCACTGAAGAGGCAGATTTTCCGAAATTGTGCATTCAAATGACATTTTATCGACGTATAAGAACATCTTATTGTGAAAATATTTACTTAAATAGATCAGACGAATGTTAGCTGTTCAAATCTGATGTGTTTGTAGAAATATGATATTTTGTATTATCACCCAAGCCAGGCTTCTGGATCCGCTCCTGATATGGGCCATCCATTGAAGGCACGCAACATTGCTGTGCGCTACAAGTTTCAGTTTGAGAAGTAGCAAATGATGTGGACGAGCACACTGAGAATAGCTGAGCGGATGTGTCCAATGGATGCACCAATCATTGATGTGCGATGAAGCCGGACACAGCGAGGGCATTGGCGTAGCCAGGATTTTCATAAGTGGACTAACCCTTAAAACAATCTCATATTAGGAAGACGCTTTCAGTGCACTTCGCTCGCCGGAAATTTGTCGTTCGGCATGGGGAAAATCCCAAAATGCTTGCTAATCTAGTGCATTTTGTTTCTCATAGGATGGGCGGGTCTCTGGCTCTGCTTGGCTGCGCCTCTGCACCAGGGCATCCGTATGGATGCCACCAACGACAATCCAAATCGGTCCCTTGATTTTCGACGAATTTTAATCATGCGGCACGGCGTAATGCTTTGACATTCTGCTTCTCGTAAAACTGGCGTATTTTGCCATCATCGCGATGGTCGATGTGGGGGATCAAAAGATATTGATTCTCGTCGCAGATGACGAAGCTCGTGACGAAAACACGAAGTATATTTCGATGCACCTTAAATCATGCGATAAATACCACACACACGCACAAACATCATCACATTCACGCCCGTCTTGTTCCAACTGCGGTGAGCCGCATCCTGGTAATATCTCCTTTGGAAGACCATCGCATGAGCAGGTACACCCACCGGCGAATTAAATGGTGGTCCACGATGATTGTTGGACGGGTCCGCCGGTAGGGGAGGCATTATTGAATGGTTTCTTCACGGAGAGGATCATTCGGAGGCGGAGTCGCTGGGAGACAATACCACTGGTAGACGGGGTCGCTGGTAGACACTCCCACTGGTGGGTGGGGTCGGTGGTGGACGAGCCCACTGGTAGACAGTCTCGGTGGTAGACGTGCACTCTGGTAGGTTCACTTGGAGACGGGCCGCAATTTGTAGACGGGCTCGTACCGTACAACAGGAGCCACTGCGGCCCGCCCAGCAGCGGCGTACGCCGGCTGGACCTGGGCCCGCTCCTGTGGGCTGGAGTAGCTGAGCTGGACGGTGCGCTGCTCGGCTGGCACTTCGGTGGACGGCACCACCGGTGTCGGGTACTCGGTCGGCACGGGCGTCGGCAGCGAGTCGCCGTCGGCGCGGAACCCGAGCGCGTCAGCCACGTAGCGCACCGACACGGTGGAGCCGTCGGGTGCGACGTAGCTGTAGGAGCCGACCACGGCGCCGTCGGAGCGACGCTCCTCCCGACTGATGCCGTCGTCGGACAGGAAGCGGAAGGCGTAGCCGCCCTGGTCGTCGGTCTCGCTACTCGACTCCATAATGCGTGCGACGGGCAGTGGCACGGCTCTCACGGCCGGTGCGGCGTACCCGACGCGCACGGCCGGTGCGGCGTACCCGACGCGCACGGCCGGTGCGGCGTACCCGACGCGCACGGCCGGTGCGGCGTACCCGACGCTGGCGCCGACTGGCGACTGGGCGGAGGCCGCGGCTACCAGCGCTGTCAGGGTCAGCAGCAGCTGCAATGGAGCGTTGTTTAGAGTAGATAGGTGGGCGCCACTTATCAGTATAGAAGCTACTGCAATGCTAGAATATTAACAGTAACGTATTCGATAGCAACTGAACATACACGACTTGAGAGGGAAAACTTCATGGCGTGAGTTTAATCGACAAACATTCAATGGTATCCAAAGCATTGCAATGTTGGTGACAGGCAAGTTAATTTCTACTCCTTGCTGTATTTATACCTGGTATATACACAACTTTACGTAATTCCAGAGCCAAACTACACTGGCGAGCGAGCAGTACCTACCTTCATATTGGCGAATGGGACAGGCTGGTGGCGGGGAATCACTCCAGAAGATGTGGTGCTCTTCGCTTGTCCGTACGCTGTTATATAGATCGGCCGCCTGTCGACCTTGAACAGGACAGGTTATATAGAGTCATCTCCGCACAGGAAGTGCTCCACTGACCAGCGCTCGCGGCTACAGGTCTTCAGATGGGATGCGACGGCCGAACCCATGAAGGGAGGCGGGGAGGGGGAGGGTTCAAGGATAGCCATGTCGTCAAGCGACGAAGCCGAGAACTGGCCCGAAGCAAATGTGGAAGGCGGAATACATGAGCGCCGATGGAAAAACCATGCGTAACTCCAATATCTCATATAATATTTGGATTAAGGTAGAAGCAAGGACAAATATGAATAGTGCTACACCAGGCGCAAAATACGCACCTAAATATTTCCCACTTGGAATCGATACTGAAATAATCATTGTCAATAAAAAAAATGACCACAGCATCAGACCCAGTCTGCTCCAAGTACCTCATTATCCATTATAGGAATTTGAAGGAAGTAGTTTCAATTGTTTGTCAGTCTCTGAAAACGAGTTCAAATTCATCACGCAAACAACAATGAATGAGGAGCACAAACTTTGCAACAATCACGAGAGCATACAACCGATTGACATTTTCACCTCCGGTAATCCGTTAAAAAGTGCAAACAAGTTAAAATGTAATTGCTTGGGGTCATTTATATCATGTAGACTATGAACAGTATAGGTGCAATGTTTTAACAAACAAGACAAAGGAAGAAGAACTAAATAAATAACTGGTGTGAAATGTCGATTACCCTTTTTATTAGCAGGATCGTAAAGCATCACAATTTCACTTCAGATCATATGTGAAGGCTGAGCAGTCTCTAACCAATGCTAGCTTATGGTGTATGAGCATGAACGAAGCATACATGAAACAGGACAATTACACCGGAATCAAATCAAACGGACATAATCAGTGACTTTCATTTAGTGTTATCACCATTCAAGATTTTCTTAAAGGCTTCGGTGCCTGAATAATGGGTAGTAAACTCATTTTCTTCTTCTTTTTTGAGCCCATGTAATGGAGCAGGTAGGGGAGACCGGTACTAGTTGATACAATTTTGGCGAAACTCAAAATAACTCATCACTTTCGAAGGGTAGCGAGGAAATAGGTACGCCCACGCCAAGCCTAAACCTAGTATCATCCTAAATATTTTTTGTTCGTGCCATCCTCTGGGTTTTCCACCAGAGAGCAAAACATCACGCAACTACCGGTTTATCAACCCAGAGGATGGCACCAGTCTTAGGGTTAAGTTGTTACTGACGATCGGGTAAGTTGATAAAATGTTAATTCAATAAAGCATATTATGTATAGTTGGCATTAGATTACGCCATCTGAAAGGTCCATACTTCGAACTTACAGTGGTAATACTGGCTTGAGTCATGGCTGACCATTCCTCATGGTTTATGTCGGAGACATAGGATCGCAAGATCAGTTGGGGTGGGGGGACTTAGCCCGGGCCGATCAACCTATGGTACCCCTAAATACCAATTTTTTCTCGAATTTGGGCCACTTCATTTTGACATCTTGGAAAAATAACATTAATTTCATAACATTCTCCTTTTCCAGTTTGTCATGAACCTAGTCTATCCGGGAACAAAATAATGAGGAAATGTTTAATCGAAACATTACTTCCGAATATGGAGAATCCACTTAGTGCCAAAACGACTTCTTCCCTTTCGGTTCGCATTGTGCCTAACTTCATTATACTTTTTATAATATTTATATATGTTGCTTCGATTTTTCGTCGATCAAAACGGATTAAAACAGTACGAAAAGAAGCAACTTGCAACCAGTGGCGTCGCCACGAAATTCTTCCAGGGGGTGGGGCAACGTTGATAGGGGGCCTCCTGCTCCCCGAAAGGGGGCTTCCAATGTGTTAGGGCCTCCTATTGCTTTTTAGGCTCTTAGTATGGTTCCCGAATGGGAACATGATTTCATATTGATGTCTTGTTCGTTCTTGGCATGGTGCATCATTTACGCAAAACGCAATAGCAATAATCTTTTTTTTTTCGCTGAGAATTGAGCCATACCAGGGTATAAATAAGCAAATGTGGATAAATACGTCAGTGCCAAAACAAACAAATATCTTTATGCTTTATCGACGAGAAGAATCTTCCCGCTGTCCTCTAGATTGTAGCGAGCTGGTGGGGCTCGTGCTGAGCATATTTTAAAGATATCTCCCATTGATCAACCCACTTCTATGTCCACCAAGTTTAACTGAATATAGCTTGGTTCATCACTACTGTTAGTCATTCCCACCAGCTTGATCTCATAAACAAGCTTAAACGATCATTTCTCAGTCCCAGGACGACAATTTCGCGAAGGTGACAACGAGAAGTGGATTGAATTGGTTTTCTGATCGTCATCTTAGGGATTTATGTATTTTTTATGACATTTGGTGCTGGCTGCAAGGCACTTGGCACAGAAGCTAAAATAATAAATACTCCGCGAATAAATTCACGGCAAGAACAAGCATTGAACAACAATGCATCAATGGCAATGCAACAATGGAACAATGACAATGCATAAATAATGCAAAGCTTTCGAATTCCACGCCGTCACGCCCATGGTTATCGCTGTGCTGTACCGTTTTATAAATTATGTCGTTGAGAAGGTATTGAAGCTGGGAAGCTGTAATCATGCAGGCTGTAATCACAGAAGACAACTTTGTGGGAAGAAAATACATTTTAAAGCATCATTCCTCCCATTTCATATGGGGCATCGGTGTTGTTTTGTATGCTTGTGAGGGGGAATTTGCCACCGCAATGTTGGCTTTGCTCCATGGGCGTAAGTTTCTGAAAATTATTGGGGGACCAGTGACGCACCTATATTTGCGTTAGTGGGAGGGGGGCAAACCTATTTGGAGGGGGTCCAACTACTCAATAAAGTCTTCCGATTTCGACCACTATTTTGTCAAAGGGGAACTTTTTAAGTAAAATAATTAGTGATCAACTGAATTATCCTGTGGAGGAGCCTAATCTACCACTATCGTTTCTGATTCGTCGGATTTCAACCCTAGCTCCCCCACCCTGTTCGAATGTATTCTTTTGGTATCCCTTGATAAGTCACCTCGCATTGCTGAAATTACACCTACACAAATCACTTTAATATGTAAAATTTACTAATTTCAGACACTCCAGTTCATAGTGCCCGGTCGCCACGACGTCAACGTCAGTGCACGTGCACACCAATCTTGCGCATTCGGCGAATTCGCCACACTTCGTGCGGTGCTACGGATTCTGCTGGGCCTACTACGCTTTGCTAATTGCTGCCACATGATAGACTTGCGCCATATCTGACGTGATAAAATGCTTCGTATGGGCGTTCGCTGCGAAAATTCGATTAATTAAATTCGATCATTAGTTTCCTACTTCCAATATTTTATGGTGAAGAAATGCGGATACCCGCTGAGCTTTGATGCACCTCACATCTTTGATTAAACATGCTTCCAGGTTGGCTACCGAACCGAGGCCCTGCCTGAGTGTACTTCTTTGGATCCGTTTCGTATATCTTCGTCTACGGATGTGTCTTAGCGCTCCAATCCATTTTTGTTAGAAGTCCAACGCATTTTCGAAACCCCTGCTCGTTTTGAGGCCCTTGTGCGGTCGTATGTCCCCTGTACGCCTTGAGAGCTTCCGGTGTTTGTTTATATATATGTTTTTGTTATAGAGTTCCCGGTATATATAGTTATGGCTACAACGCATGTTTTCGGGCCCTGTCACTTTTTGCGAGACTGCGCTTTGGAGGGCCAGTCGCATTTTCTGTCCCCGTTGTGCTCTTAGGGTCCCGCTGTGTTGTTTGGGGCTTCTGACACACATTTGTGGGGCCCCAGTACGATTTTAGGCCTTCGGTGTGATTTTTCTGGGTCCTAGCGCGACTTATCGCGCACAGGCGCGTGGTTCCGGGACCGAACACCAGTTATCTGGGCTCAACGCGATTTTTTTGGATCTCTTCTGAATTTTCTTTAAATTCCGAACCCCGGCCTGATTTTTCGAGTCCCTGGCGCCATGTTTTTGTATCTCACCTTGATTTTCTTCGAGCTCCGGTATGTTTTTCGGTACCGCACGCGATTTGTCAAGGCATTTGATGACATGTTCGGCGCTCCAGAACCACTGTCCTGACCCATACTTTTTTTTTAATCCCTCCTTATTTTGGAGGGCTCCGGCTTTATTTTTCGGATACCGATGCGACTTTGGGGTTCACACGGTGCCTATGTGGGGCCCTAGACGCCAATTGTTGGCAGCCCCGACGTGAATTTTTGATGCCCAGACCAAGTTTTTGGTACTACCGATAGGAATTGTGGGTCCGAGCGCGAAATTTGGTGGGACCGGCTCGAGTTTGCGGGGCGCGTTGTACTTAGCTGTGACCCCAACGCGATCTTGGCGGTTCCTGCTGCAGATGTTCGTGCCTCGGAGCGAGTTTTCTGGGGCCCGCCGTATTTACTTGGAGCCCCTACGCGAATTCTGGTGGACGGACGCGAATTTTTGTGGCCCCAGCGCGACTTTTGGGGGCCTCGGCTCGATTCTTGGGAGCATATCCCTCTTAGGAGGGAGGGGGTATTTGCCCCTTTGATGTGTCACTGCGGCCACCGAAGGACTTTTTTTTTCAGCCGATGGCACCTTTCAGAGTATAAATGCCCTTCGGGTATTTTTTTTCCGGACCTGTTCTTAATTTTCCGGTACTGGAGTCGATTCGATCGCGTATCGGTGTGAACCTTTTGACATCGAGTACTATTTTGTATAGGTCCTTATGTTATATTTTGGGTCCTGGTACGATTCTTCGGTCTCCAGGTGCGATTTTTTTTCGGCGCCCTGACACGTTTTTTTTCCAGTGCCCAACGGGTTTTGGGGGACTTTGACCCGATTTTTGGGGGCGCAGAGTGACATTCCGGTT